>BGPR01013547.1:27950-41455 GCA_013235015.1 Araneus ventricosus
CCTCCTCCTTGAAACCCAGCAGCAATAACAGTTTTAATGTCGGCTCCCCCCAAATAACTGCACCACTGTTATTCCGAAATATGTTCCCCGATTACTCGCACCGATTCAATTTCTCGTAAACGACATTTCACGAGCTGGCGATTTTCCGAAAAGGCAGGGTGGAGAACGATGACTTGAACACCCCCGCGATCGATGAAGATCGGGAAGGGGGATGGTGCAAGGGGTCTTGACTGAATTCACGCGATATACCAACAAGGGAGTGAAGACTCAGGGCAGCACTAGGGTAAAAATCTACTCACTCCAAGAAGGGCGGATGCAGGGGGGGATGCCATTACACAATTCAGATAAATTCGTCGGATCAAGGGGAAACGACTCGTCGGGATTGTGCTCTGACGCGACGACGTCAGACGATTTGTCAAACGAACTCTGTTTCGAACAAAGGGGTTTCGCACGTAAATCCTGAGCCCTATTTAGGAGAGAGTTTCCTTCGACATCTGTTTTTCTGAGTATAGGAAATTAAATTCCAGAAAATGAGAGACAAAGTTGGATGGCTTTCCGAGAAAAATAAGTCGGTCCTGGGATCTATTTTGTTGAACGCCCGATGGAACATAACAAGTTATAATATTATCGGTGAAGAGTGTCACTCGTTTCATGAGATTTATTTCCATTTGGAACAGCTATAATGAAAAGTTCACATTTTTCACAAAATATTTTTTTTCGGAGGGATCATAATTGTCGTTTGGACAATCACAATTTAAACAATGGTTTTCATGCTTTTGTACTTCACAGCTATTCTGAAATTCAGATGTAAGCTCTTTTTTTTTTTTAACTTGTGTGCGGTAATAAGCTGGCAATGACTACAAAACTGCGGGCAAAAACAATAAGCAAATAATTTAAATTTGTGTTTATAAATTACATATATCGTTAAAGGCAAATGATGGCAAAACAAGTTAACTTGTTAAAACTCATAGCAAAAATAATTTTACTTCAATTTTTGGAAAAGGGCTGTGATTTGTGGTAATTATTCTGAGGGTTACCATGTACCAATATTAGGTCACCCACGTATCGAACGACGCACTGAATTATTCAAATGTGGTATCTTTATCTGACTAATAAACATAATTAAACCCAGTAAAGTGTTAATTTGAAGTTTCTTTTAAGGCTTGCACCATTGGCCTGATGTTGTATGATTAATAAATTGGCACATAGCGATAAAGGACTCTTTGGGTGTCCAAACGAGGAACGCTTCTCGTACAATGCAATGAATTTAAACTCTATTAGAGTTACGTCCAATATTTCAACAAATAATTGCAAATACTCTTTATAGTAACTGCCAAATATATATTTCAGTTTCTAGCGGTAGTAGCAGAATTGATGGCACACTTCATCAGTGAAGTTAAACATACAGTGAATAAATAAGACTTGGTCATTCATAACTCTCTCTGGAACACCAAAAACTTGGCCTTCTTCCCATTCATTGTCTTGAAACTTTCACTTACATCATGGCATTCAGTTTGGTGCTCTATAATTATGCAGTCGTTTTAAATGTATACCAATGAATCAAAAAGGATAATGCCTATCATTATGAAAGACGGATTGAAACCACCATCTTTTTTTATTATTTTCAGTTTAATAATCATGAAAAATTACGTAGGCATATTATGACATGGCAAACTGTCATGTCGGAAAAAGTGAAATTGATGCTAGATGAAGAATAAAATGGATTCTACTTTTTAACGCCATTTTGTTTCAAATTCACCTTTTTCAATCATATAACGGATCTCATAACTAAGTAAAGTTTAGACATAAGAAATAGATTGTGTCTTCTTCCTTAAGGTACATAAGTGAATTCTAGCTTTTACAATAGCTTACACTTTAAATTTTAATTAACATATGTTACTAAAAAATCGTACAGATATATAATTTACTTTTACTTTTACTAAAGTCAGGCTTAACTACAATTAAATTAAGTAACGCATTTTCATCTTCTGAGGCAAGATCTCCCTCAAAATGTCTGGCAGCTGAAATAAACACTTGAGATAATTTAATATAAATATTTATACATTCGTTAAAATGTAGTATTATTACAAATATCAAAATTTTAGTCCGTAAAGCAGCTTGCAGCCAAATCCTTAAGATTGAAAATGATGAATTCCATAATATATACAATTAAAAACGACAGAAAATCGACTATTATTACAGTATTTTAATGAAAAAAAATGAATGTTTTAAAATTATCATCGAATTATTGCTCAGTTGAGAGAATGCTGCTATTAACGTAAACATAGCATTTATCGCAGTGTTTACCTCAAGAAAATGCCTCAAATTCAACTTTTAAACATTTCATTCTTTTAATATATTTATGAGAACGTTGAAGTACAATAATTATAATTGAGAAAACAAAATGAATTAATAAAAATTAAATTAAAGTTTATTGCCGAAGAAGATAAATGTGAAGAAAAATGTCTAAAAAATTTCACACCCTAAAAACCTAGCCTGCTGATTTTCGGAAACACTTCATGAACTGTTATAGTTCAGTTCATAAGTTCGATGCAAATTTACGATTTTGTATAGAATTTAATGGCAGTCGATTTCATACACAAATTCGTTACCGATGCTTACCGAAGTAGCATACATGCAAATTGTTGTAAAAAATTATAACTTTTTTTCGTTCGATCCTTATTTTCACATTAACTGGTATTATATAATCTCACAAGTACGACAAATTTCATTCATATTATTTAGTTTCCTTTACAAATGACCTTCAAACAATTATCTATAAGTGGCTCAATTTAATAATTAAGTTTCACTACAATTGTATTTACATCAGTTCTTAGATTATTTATATATTATTCAAAAAGCGTATTTGAGAAAGTATCAATAATTTTTTACAAGTTAGAAAAGAAGCTAAAATGCATTTAGAATGCAGCATTCCTCGGAGAAGTATGCAATATACGTCGCATAACAAATCTAGAGAATTAAAAATAAGCAATTATTTTCCTTGAAAGAAAATCACTAAAAAATCAAACACTAAATTAATTTATTCAAATACCAGCATCAGTTGAAATATAAACCCATTCCAGTAAAATAAACGAAGAATTCAAAATAATTCGAACGATGTTACTGACAAACGGTTTTTCTTTTAATTGAACTTCGCTCATTTCATCAGAACATCAGCGCATTTCACAAGCGAAGACATACACACTGCGCCACCTCTTAGCTAAATTTGGAACACATTTACGATTTACGCTTCTGCATTTCACAACGATTTATAACTTTCAACATCAATTCCTCATCAATGAACGGCCGATAAAAAAGAATTAAGATCACAGAATTTATTTCCATGTTTATTTGAATGGAATTAATTAAAAACTATTTAAATGGCATACAAGTTATACGTTTACTTTTGAAATGACAATAAAGAATATGACACATGCAAGTAGGAACGAAAGCTCGATATAATAAATAAATTTGCATGGAACTATTCTATTTCTGTAAAAATTGAAATGGATAATTTAACTGCATTAGAAAGGACCAACATATTTTAGTAAAGGAACAATGCAGTTATATTTGTTGTTATTGTGGGCATCTACACAGTGCTCAGCAGACAGCCCAACATAACTATTTATCATTACGTATATAACATCGTCAAAAGTTAACTATCTATACAGGTAAGGTATATAACGGTTAACGAGTTAATGCTGCCAAAAAAGGCTAGTAATAAATTCCGTAAATTAAAATTTAACACAGCAGACGACAATTTGGCGACAGAATGTCAACGAAACGAGCCAACTTGATACAATTTTAGAAATAAAAAATTTGTTATTGATTATACAATTATAACAAAAATCATAGAGTAAACCATAAAAATTAAGTGCAGTTCATTCTTCTCCATATATCGGAATTTATGGAAGGGCAAAATAATATTCTAATCTACTTATGTGACTTTTAGAATTATATCTTCAGTTACAGAATTGTTTTTTCAATTCTTATTACTTAATATAAATAAATTGTTACCCAAGATAAATTAAGATAATTTATAAATTAATTTACTGATTTTAAATCAGCTGATAATAATACATCGCACCCTTTACGCTATCAAACCTGTAAATTCCTAATCAGAGCATTAGTTTTATAGAATATGCAAAATCATAATTACCTCTGGAAATTGGTGTACAGGCATCATTCAACTATCTTTGGAAGTAAATGGATTGATTGATTACGGATGTTGCAGTCATTGCATGACGATGTAGGATATAATAACGATGCGAATATCTAGTTTTTGATATGAAATTAATCCACCACAGTTTGAAGATGACATCAAACAGTAAATAAAGTTGCCACTCTTTGAAATGCAATTAATTAATAATCCACACACAATAACAAGTGAGATGAGGTTTTTGGAACTGTTTGTTGACGAGCCGATCCCGGAGTCTCCCAAGATTTCAGAATCGCTGCGATCGTAGCTCTTGCTTCCACAGAATCTTCACGTCGTCTGTGGCTGTGACGCTGATCTCCAGTGTCACGTGCTCAAAACAGCTCTCTGATTGGTCCGCAGACGGTCGAGTCTACTCACACAGTTCAGGGAAACACGATCGAAGTAAGAGGGAAGTGTGAAGCAAAACGAACCCTATTTGTAGTTCGTGATCGTCGGTTTTGTTGGTGTTGTTCGGAGAATGGAATAGATGAAAACAAATTAATAACCTCAGGTAAGTCAACACATATAATTAACAGAAATCTAAAAAAAAGAAAAAGATTTTTTATTTGATAGAAAAATTGCTCAGGGAAAATCGTGTTTTATTCCTCACGATGTTATTATGAGTAGATAATGAACTAAATATTATAATATAGATGTATTTTGTGTATAATTTTTTCACTGAAAAAGTTAAAAATGTATTATTTCTTTTCGACAACCGGAGTAACTAAAAAAATAATGAATTTTGATGGAAAGAGAGGTTTGCTTTTATTAAATAAAAAGACAGTCTCTTTTTAATTAAATGTGGGGTTGTCGGCTTTAGAATAAAATATTTCCATATGTTCTACTATTGAGTGATTGAAAATCAGTTCCGAAAGGTATTCATATGATAGCTGTTTATATTCGCATCGCCTTAAACAGCATTATAACAACGGAATCACCATTTAATATTATGCAAAAAAAAACTACGAAGTAATTTGAACTTATTTCTAAAAATTCTAAATCAAATAAAGAATCAGCTTTCTAACTTGCTAATTACTTTAGAATTTATATAGTACTTTCTCCTGTACTTTTGATGCAATTCATCGGCAAGAAAGACAAAACGCTTTTCCGAAACTCTCTTCTCAGCGAGAAACCGAAAAATGGGATTGCAACGCCATCTCGTGACGGAAGGAAGAGTTCAAACTTGGGAGTAGACTCAGAGCTGGGTGCACCCAAAAGACGTTACTTATTACGTATTAACTCATAATGAAACAATGAATCGCGTTAACAGAAACGGTCTTGAAGCTTAAATATAAACAGAGGAGGAATTATAATGAAAAGTCTGTTTCGAAAATTTAACATAATTTTTGAAGGAAAATAATAAAGAATGTGTAGATGCTGCGTGAGTTTTTCCGCTAAATATAAATCTTGTTTGACAGTTATATTTTTTATTGTTTGAAAATATGCTAAAAAAAGTCTTTAATTTAGTTCATTTATTATTATTTTGGAATATAACAGCTATTAGATGAAAATTGCATTCGTTGATATTCGTTCGCATTTATAAAACTAAATGAAATTCTGTATATTTCAATTAAAATGAATGATCAAAATAAAAATTTGTTTTTCATTTTGTTGAATTTTAACCAATCTTATTTATAACTGATACAATTTCATGCTTTTTTTAGCAAGGTTATAATAACTGTGGACATTATAGCTTGCTGATAAGCCTTTTTTTTAGATGTTTATAAAGCTAAAAAATAACGCCAGTGTTCATCCGTAGGTGATGCTTTGTCGTCTTTTGCGAAAAAAGTTGTTAAAAAGCAATTTAATTTAAAAATATTTTTTTTATTTATTTAATTTAAAAATAAAATAAAGACATAACGAGTGAAGAATGGAAATATATGTTTGGGAATTTATATAATTTCTGTTATTAAAATTTAAATTGGGAGATAAAATATTGTATTTTTGAAAACTAGTGCTTCAACAAATTTATTGATTGCCTGTTCCCTAATTATATTAGTAAGTTGTAAATATGCTATTTTAAAGGTTAAGAATCAGAATGAGGTCTTCTAATATCGTTTTTAGATATCAGGATGTAACATTCTTTCAGTACGTACTTTATATAAGTTAGGGCTAAAATAAAAGAAATAATTTTTAAATAAATTATTTAAAAATAATTCATCTTTTCTTTAGAAAACCGTATTGGCATTGTAAAAGAATGCTGTATACGGAAATATGCTATCAAAATAGACAACATCCTTTTAAGTTGAAGAGGAGGAAAAGAACTTTCCTGTCTCCTTGTTCCAATCCTCCTTTAAAAAGATACCTTGAGATGTCATTCAGCAGCAATCTAAAAGTCAACAGTCCAGTAATTAAATAATCATAATAGAACGTATCATTTTTCTGTTTATTTGAAGATTCCAACTGAATGGCATAAGAAATTTAGGAATGCACTTTAAGAAATAATCATTGCAGAACAAATTACTAATCCAGGTTTGTCTTGACCTGCTGTTAGTTGCCATTATGGAATCCGATTCCAACTGAATGGCATAAGAAATTTAAGAATGCACTTTAAGAATGGAACATTGCAGAACAAATTACTAATCCAGGTTTGTCTTGATCTGCTGTTAGTTGCCATTATGCAATTCGTTTCTAACTGAATGGCATAAGAAATTTAAGAATGCACTTTAAGAAATGAACATTGCAGCACAAATTACTAATCCAGGTTTGTTTTGACCTTCTGTTAGTTGTCAGTATACAATCCATTACCAACTATAATGCAGCGAATAATTTTGGAAAAATAAAGCATTAGAATTTTTTTCCGAAATTTTTTGCGAAAACATCTGTGACTCATTATGTGCAATCTGGTATTGATTCCCAGTTGCACAGCTGCGTCCAATAAATCTGCTTAATTTTAAGGATGATTACTCTGAATTGGTAAACTCTGTGTTGAACGAAAGATTCATTTACAGTTAAATTGCTTTGATGTTGTAACAATATTAAGCTGCATTCTTTGAAAGTAATAGTTGACTGTTATTTTCTCTTTGGAATTTTCAGAATTTTGGAAGTAGCTTACTCATGCTCAAAGATTCTTAATTATACCAGCTTGAACAACATATCGTCGCCTAATAAGCAACATCACCTATTTCAATATTTTGAAATTTCAAACAGGAAAATAATACTTAATTTTTCGTAACAAATAACGAATATTCTTAAATTCTTTTTAGACCTGGTTGGAACATAGGTCTAATGTTCCGATCTCATGTTAAAAAAATACAGAAATATTCGTTATTGGTTGCGACAAGTTGAGTATTTTCTTCCTCTTTGAAATTTCAAAAAATTGAAATAGGTGTTGTTGCTTGTTAAGCGATGATATGTCCTCAATTTACACTCGACACGATAGTTATACAATTTGTTATTAAGTGCTGTTATTTTCTTTTTTACTTCTTCTTTTGGAAGAATTATGTTACAGGAAAAGAACAAAACCATTTAAAAATATTACTAAGGGCGTATGTTTATGCGTATGGTAAGATAATGTTTAGACACATTCTAGAAAATATGTTACTAATAGATGCTTATGACAAACGCATTCTGGTATGTAGAGCAAATAAAATGTTGATATCTATTTAATATAAACAGATGTATGAAAAATATCGTTGAAATTTGGATACGCAATCGCAAATGAAGGAAACGAAACAGTAAAATTGTTTTTCTCTTATTACCATTTCACCAGTACATATAGTTGAAGTGGTGCCAGAAAGTTATTTATTAATATTATTAGCAAGTTTAAAATGGAACGAAGAGTTAAGATAATGAAAATCAGTTTATGAATATCTTGTTGAAATTTTTAGTATCGAATAAAAATAATCATAATACTTTCAAATGAAACAATGAATCCTACCTGTAAGAAATGTAAATTTTTTGTCCAAATTTTGTTAAATCCTTAATCTTTAAAATATTTCATTTCATTACCACACATGTTTCAAATATTATATAAATTTATGTAAAATAAATTCTCCTCTTTGTTTTTCAATCATGAATGTAAATCAATGACAAATTTCTCAGTTTGATTTTAAGTAAATGTTTAATTTAAAAAATGGTGAGTTCGCAACTGTTTTTCTTGTTATGATAAATCATTCATAATTGTCTCAAATTAAATGGTCTTGAAAGCATTTTTAATCTTTCGGATGTTTCTCTGATTTGACTGAAAAATGAAAAATTCTATATACGAAGTGGACCTGAATGAACACAGGACATTCCGCTTGCTATTTTATTTATTTTTTTATTGCTTGTGGTAAGATATGCTTTGTTGTTCAGCATTTAATTTGTTAATTTTCATACTTTTTAGAAATGTAAAAATTCCTTTGATACAAAATATTTTAATAATTTGCAATATTGTATTCGAACATATATACAGGATTAATATCTTCCAACTTATAGATTGTTACATTATTCACTTTTATTTTTTTAATTAAAAATTGCAGCAAATCCGGTCGCAGGACACATATATATGTTACTGTGAAAGACCGAAACTGGAGAATGTCGACTTTCACCGGTGAAAGCCGACATTCTCCAAATGTGAATGTTGACATTCACCGGTGACATTACTATGTGAATGTTGACATTCACCGGTGAAAGTCGACATTCTCCAAATTTCGGTCTTTCACGGTAACATATACACTTGATATCTGTATCACAGGATGCAGAAAATCCAAGAATAAGTCCTTAAATTTCTGTTTTATCAAAGAATTTGAACAAAAATTTTCATACTTTATTGATTTGCAATTTTATCGCATAACGTTTTTGCATTTTGGATAGTACTTATGTTACTGCCAAAATTTTTATTCAAGTATAATAACGAAGTTTTGATCATTTATGATCGATGCCAAAACTAGCATGATATTTGATAGTTAAATTAAGAACAGAGCTATCGTCGTGTGCATCAGTTTATTTCTATAAAAAATTCTTCCTTTATTTGAGGTTTCTATCGGGAAACAGAAATCTAAAAAAGAAATATATTTATCATTCATTTTCGTCACACAGAAATATTTCTAAAAATTTGGAAAGAATCCCATCTCACATTATATGTTGCAGATATTTGGGCGGAGAGGAGTCATCTATTGACAAGCATCATGAAAAATCAGGAACATATTAATATTTATAACAAAAACATAAGTAAGTATTTGTTACAAAAACATAATTGTAAATATTTATTGTTAAAAACCTTTATTTTAGAATAAATATTTGTTTACAGAAGAAAGTAAATTTAGTATTATTTTACACCGGCAGACGAATTTCAATCTAAATATATTACTTTGTTGCAACCAATTAATTTAATTTAGTTTTTATTGTTGTTATTTAAATTCAAACAAGACAAGCTCTGAAGCACACTGCCGAAACTATTTATTTTCAAGCCTTACTCTAAAGGTTCTTTGTCGTTTATCGTTTGGGTCCCTCTTGATGAAAAGAGAAAGTGTCGAGTAACATGAAAATGCTTACTGAAAATGATCTATATAGAGTAGCGAAGTTTTTATACGGAAACTATTCTTAAAATACTATATTCAATCCAAAAAGTATTAAAAGAGACAAGTAACAGAAAAAAGAGGTAAAATAAAATCTTTAAAATCTTTCTTTTAAAAAACAAACCAACGAATATATTTATATACTTCACCATTCTCAAAACCTAAGGCAATTTAAGCTCTTGTTATTTTTACATACTTTTTTTGTTTCAAAATATGAATAACTTATTGATAAATTACATATGTATATCTTCAGAAAAAAATTAAATATACTTTACTTTTTTATTATTATTCCTATTTATCGAGAAATGACAAAATTTTTAATACAAATCCAACTATTCAAAAGCTTTTGCCCTTAAATTCTAATAAAAAACGATGCCCGCCAATTCATTTATACTATTATGTTTTCAATATAATCACAACTTTAATGAAATGGTTTTAGTCTTTTGTAACCTTCTTATATCGTACAAATATATTTTTACGGAGATTATACCTGCAGTTATATTCTATGTAAATTTTTAATGCTAATTCTCATTTAATTTTTCTAAAAGCGATTATCTGTATGTTTAAAAGCTGCTGTTCTGATATAAATTTGATATCTCTGGACATCTCTTCTTTTGTGTTTAAGTTAGTTTTGGAGTTAAAGTACTATTATTCCTAAATTACAGAATATTTTTTAAATATTCTATAAATGTCTTTTCACTTATGGTTTAAAATATTTTGACTATTAACTCTTTTATCTGTTTTTTTTTCGCATTTTTAAGTTTTTATTTGTTCATTTATCTATAAAAAGAACAAGATACAATTATCTTTATTACATACATTTAGTAACTTATTATTTATTTTTACATTATTTTGTATTTAATATTATGTCATTGAGATTTAACCCTTAAAAGCCCAATTTTTTAAAAGTTGATTTTAAAATGTTTTTTGACTTTCATTTCTTGAATAAAACATGGCAAAATACTTTTAAAAAATCCTATTTTGTTTTAAGTATGGTTTTTGGCTAAAAAACAGTTTGTTACCAACTGACAACACTGGGCTTTATTTCAGAAAAAAATGCCTTGATAAAATTCTATAATGTCAAACACAGATGAATTTTCATAAATAAAAATAAGAATAAGGAATCTCCTTCAAAACTGTAGAATAAAATATAGTATTCTCAACAAAGCTAAAAGATGCAGCCTCAAGTGAAAAACATCAATTTGTTTATATTTTTAAAAATCAGAACTCAGGTTGCCATCTACATGTTGTAAATTGATTTAATAAAAATTTTAGTATGTATCCTATTGGCAACAACAGGAATTAGAACTTCAGTCTTATTCTCAAGATTTTAAAAGACAAAATTGGGTTTGTTGCTTAAAGGCAACACTGGGCCTTTAAGGATTAAGTTTGTACTTCTTCAGTTTCATTCCATTAAATTCTATTTCCTTATCAAACTTACTCTTTATATTATTTTGATTATCCAAAGGCGGATGTAATGCTTCAAATATAAATCTCAAATAAGCTATTAAAATCGTATTTCCTTACGAAGACATTTTCACGAGTAATTATTGACCACATGAAGTTACTTTTTATCTTGGTATTGATGATTATAATAATGATGTATTCATAAGAGTGCCACTTCCATCAGTTTTATCCGTCAACAAAGCTTTCTTTTGTTTAAATTGCCCATAATATATATTAATATATTAGGTTCAACAAAACATTATCCATGGTTAAGGCAGACAACTTCTAATGGAAAAATTTTTAATATATTAATATATAAACCTGATGCTGTTCGGTGGAAATTCTTCAGCTTCAATCATTCAGTACAGATAAGGCACTCTTAGATTATAACCCGAATAGAACACTACAATATTTTATTGATAGCAAAAATATTCATCGACAATAGGAAGTAGGATAAAGGATTTGCAATAATGTGATATTTGAAGTCAAAATCGGAAGAAGTGAGAATTGAAAAACTACCTAAGAGACTAGCAAATTCTGTAGTTAATGATGAAGATCAAATCATTAATTTGATCTTCGTTTTATTGATATTAATGATAAATTTTATGCCCGAATTAGAAGTTGTCTGCTATGGATATTTTTTTGTTGAACCTAATATTTTAATATATATGTATACTATATGATATTATATATGCAATTATTACAGTATACTATCATGAATACTATAATATATGGTATATATTATTAATGTCCATGCATATATTCCATAGCTTTGATTAAGATTTTTAATCTTATTTTTTATTTATTTATTTTGAGGGGTGGAGGTATTAATGGCATATTTTTACCATGGATACAAATTTATTATGTACATTAATGCAAAAAACAAATGCACTGTTTAAATATTACTATTATATATCCCGATATCTTCACTTTCTTCCGATGTACATACTTATCACTTATTCAGGGAAAAAACATTATTTATTTTATCTATAATATTTTTCATCTATAATTATAATTTTTTCACCTATAATAATTAATACCCTCCCTGAATTATTTAGAATGTTGACTTCTCTTATACTCCAAAGATCATCATTAAAGTTTTGTCTTTTTTTGGTGTTGGACAATTTTCCTCTTCTTCTTATCGATAAATCAAAATTCAGCAAGATTACTATTTCTCATACGCATGTTCGGAAAATTAATTTTCTTCTTTCTTTTTGCAGCTCTGATTAATTTACTTCAAAAAATTGCTTAGTAAAAGCCATAATCCATTTACCGGCAAAAATATTGATATGCAATATAAAATTGCATTAATTTGAATAATCCATTACAGATTCTTTTCTGTTTAATTATTCACACTCAAAGAGATATTGTTAATGTTCTTCAGCACACAATTTCCCCTTTTAATGAACCCCTCGCCATGTCGATCAACCAAGTTATCGAATATGCTAACTTTTCAACCCTGTCAAGTCCAGCGTAAAACAAGGGACCCGAAAAAACAAGAAGACAAAATAAGTCCTTTCTTTATTCACCCCGAATTAATAATTTCCATTAATTTCGAAGCTTCATCAATCAACGGAACTTTACAATTCGCCAATAATTACCAGTCAGCGTGATAGCGCTGCACGAGATAGTTAAAAATTCCGGGGACCCTTTTTCTGTGCGTTTTCCTGTACACATTGTCTTTTCTTGGGGGCACGCGAAGGCGAAGTAATGAAAAAGGAGACCTTATAGGTAAAGTCATTTCGAAGCTAACAACTCATCCAATGCTCATTATTGGAAGTGATTCGTTTTTCAATAATCGCTGTCAATATTGGTGGAGGCATTGCTTTCCGTTAACTTTGAGCAGAGAGAGCCGGCTGGTTTGTTGAGCAAATTCCCTCTGCGAATAAGTTAATTACGCTGATAATATACTGGAGGAGGCAGGGGAAAACAAAAGCTAAAAGTGCCGTAAACTCTCGCTGCACGCGATTGTCTGTGAAAAATGCGCTTATGAATTGATGCCTAATGAAGAATTTTGTTTGGCGGAAGTTTTCAGGTCTTGACAGAAATTGCGAAAAGAATGCAGTGGCTGTCGGTGGTATTCTTAATGGTATATTGGTGTTCCATTTTCTTCAACATTCATTATAAAATGCGCATTACAATTATATATCAGTAATAAAAAATACTTTTTATATTAATATAAAAAAATATTATTGTAAATTGCATTGTAAAATAATAATAATTTTTCTTTAATCTTTTTTAATTTCTTGTATACGAAATATACAAGGAGAAAGTACTGTCTGTAGTCATCAAATAATCTCGTTGATTCTGCCGAGGATTCACGTAGGTCTGATCCAGCAATACGTAACCGAACGAAGTTT
>BGPR01013548.1:0-29809 GCA_013235015.1 Araneus ventricosus
CAAATACTTATATAAATATGTATACAAAGGACATGATGCAGCCTCGGTCAAAATACAAAAAGAAGGTGCTCTGGATCATGATGAAATTTTAAGTTTTGTTGAAGGTAGGTATGTTAGTGCACCTGAAGCCATGTGGCATTTAAATGAATTTAATTTATCACATAAATCCCACACTGTAGTGCGCTTAGCTGTGCATTTACCACAGCAACAGCCGATTGTGTACCAAGACGGTCAAGAAGCCCAAGCAATTGAACGAGCTGCTTTAAGAAAAACAACACTAACATCATGGTTTGAACTAAACAAAAATGATCCTTCAGCTCACAACATTTCTTACTCAGATATTCCACAATATTATGTGTTTGATAAGAGTACAACAAATTGGAAGAAGCGACAACGTGGTGGACAAAATGTTATTGGGAGACTGCCAGTAGTTAGTATACTGGATACTGAGAGGTACTATTTGCGGATGCTACTACTGCGCAAGTCTGGGCCCATTAGTTTTGATGATATTTTGACCGTAAATGGATTAAGATGCATTACATTTCAACAAGCATGTCAGGAGTATGGACTTCTTCGAGGTGACTAGCAGTGGCATGATGCTTTGAATGAAGCTGCACAATTTCAATCTCCGAGACAGTTGCGCATGCTGTTCGCAATGATTTGTGGCTTTGGAGAAGTGGAGGATGTTCCAGATTTATGGGTGCAGCATCAAGTTTCACTTTGTGAGGACTTTGTGCATTGTTATTTTGAGCAGACTGGACCTCACTATGTACTTGCAGATATTGAGGAACTGCTTACATCCTACAATTTAAGTCTCCAAAAACTGCATCTACCAACTGTAGATTTGCCTGCAAGTGTTTTGGAGAGAGCGAACTTTGATGTTGTGGAAGAGCAGGCTAAAGCTAATAGTTATACTATGCAGTTAAATAGTGAACAGCGGAATGTTGTGGAAATCTTAATAAGTGCAGTGTACAACAACGCTGCAGATACACCCAAGTGTTATTTTTTAGATGGTCCTGCTGGGACAGGAAAAACTTTTGTTTATTCAACTTTGCTTCACACAATATGTGGTAGAGGTGATGATGTTATTCCTGTTGCATCTACAGGTATTGCTGCAACTCTATTAATAGGGGGGAGAACAGCCCATTCTGTTTTTAAAATTCCAATTGATTTAAATGCAACATCTACTTGCAATTTGAACCCTAATACAAAAGAAGCTGACATGTTACTGAAAACAAAATTAATTGTGTGGGATGAAGCACCCATGACACATGTTCATGCTTTCTTAGCTGTTGATAGACTTTTACAAGATCTCACAAAATGTAAAGAACTGTTTGGGGGCACAGTCATTCTACTGGGTGGAGATTTTCGCCAAGTTCTTCCAGTAATTTTAAGAGGTTCAAGAACATTAACTGTTGCCAGCTCCTTAAAAAAACACGCTCTTTGGTTGAAATTTCATAAGTTATATCTGACAAAAAATATGCGTGCCCTTGAATCTGAAAGGGATTTTGGTGCTTGGTTGTTGGACATTGGAGAGAAAAAAAGTGGCTCAACGATTCAGTTGCCTTTGTAATGCTACCCTTCAATACAAGACCCTATACATCAATTGTACAGTGCTATAGATTTTTCCAGTGTGACCCCACAGGAGCTTAAAGGTCAAGCTATCCTTACTGTTAATAATGAGCGATCCATGGAAATCAACAATAGTGTTGGAATTTATGCCGGGAAATGAAACTGTTTATAAAGCAGTTGATATAATCATGAGTGAAGATCCTCAAGATCAATTGACATTTCTTGAAGAATTTTTAAATTCTTTGACACCAACTGGTTTGCCTCCATATGAGTTAAAGTTGAAAATAGGTTGCATTGTAATGCTGTTGAGAAATTTAGCTCCCTCTAAAGGATTATGCAAGGGTACACGCCTAATTATCACAAAATTGCAGCACAACATTATTCAGGCAAAATCCATTGATGGTACAGAGACGTTTCTCATTCCCCGAATCCCTTTGATTCCATCTCAGACTAACATGCCTTTCAAATTTTAACGTATGCAATTTCCCATTCGTTTAGCCTTTTCCATGACAATTAATAAGTCGCAAGGCCAAAGTTTTGAAAAGATATGTTTGGTGCTCAATGAGCCGGTTTTTAGTCATGGACAATTCTATGTTGGCTTATCAAGAGCACGATCTTTTGAATATGTTTCTGTGGTAGCTCCAAAATGTGAAATATTTAACTGTGTTTATGAGGAAGTTTTCTATGACTGATTGTCAAGTGTATTTTTTTGCATTACATTTTTAATTTGTTTCAATGTTGTATATTATTTTATATCTGAGTGGATTGAATATACCTGCTTCGATACAATTTTTTTTTGTAGATCACAGTCTTCAATGTTGTATATTATTTTATATATAGGAATTTATTGAATATGTATATACCTGATTTCGTACAGCACAATCTTTTGAATCTGTTTCTGTGATAGCTCCAAAATGTGAAATATTTAATTGTGTTTATGGGGAGGTTCCTGATGCTTTCACTATATAAAAAACGGCCCTTTTCAGGGCCAAAAAATTTTATTCCTTCTTTATTAAGGTGAAAGCATTAAAAGGAAATCAGCTTTACTTTGTAAGTTCTATTTGAAGAAAAATATCTTTTTTGAGGCTAAAAAATTTTATTCTGTGCTGATTTAAGTTAAAGCATCAGAAGCAAAATAAAGCTGATTCATATATATATATATATATATGAAGATTTTAAAATAACTTCTAGGACACACAGTGTCTTCATTATAGCGAGCAAAGCGAGCAGGGTTTGCGTAGCCAACCTGGGAGGATTGCAACGCAATCCTTCTGGGGGTTGGCAAGCTTTAGCGAGCAGGGGGCAGAGCCCCCTAGTTAAATAGTTAATTCTTATTAATTAAAAATTGTTTCAATACACAGAAAAATATTATTTTATCATTAATGTTAACATTCCTAATGAATGAAAATATTAGATATTTTAAATCATTTATTTATTTGCCTCTGAGTTGCCATGCAAAACATCAATTAAAATTTCGTCAGTCTTTAAAAATTATTAATAATTCATAGAAATAAGCTTCCATAAGTTAATTTTTAAAAATCAGTTATCTAAAAGAGAGCGCAGTTTGGTACAGTCTAATTTTTTGAGAAGCTTCGAGATTTAAAAACTTAAGTGAAACTGATATTCTCATTTTAAGTAAAAAAAATTAAGTTAGATGATAGGAGGGTATTTTTGTATTATAATATTTTAAATTAAAATATTCAGGGATGAGATTGGCAAAAAAGCAAAAAGACTGAAATCATACGCGAGCAAAAATTTGTACCATAATTTATATGCGAAAGATGTTTTAAGAAGTAAAACATCAGAACATGCAACATGATGAAACTATTATACTATAATAATTAACAACTTAATTATTTATAATTCAGTATGTATAAATAAGAAAAAGAAAATCAAATTATTATTAAATCATTCACATTAAAAGTTGACAAACAAGTATAACACGTCATCAGAAAATACAAAATTAGACATTAAAACATATCTACTACCTGAACATTACTGAGATGCAACATTCACCCAACAGAAGTCTGAGAAGAATTATATTTAATAGCCTTTTGATAAAAGTTAGCTCAAAAAATAAATAAAAATAAGGACAAATAATTTCTTTTGCTTCATGCAATTGTGTAAAGTACTCTTTACAAACTTAGTGCTTTTGTGTAAAGTAAGCTCTTTATAAATTTTAATTTCAAAAATGGAAGATAGGAAGGTTTCTTTTCTTTGTGTAAAAGCGGAATTTGGGAAGAAAAAGCAAATTTTTGCAGTGGGAAAAAAAAGAAAATCTGGAAGGGGGGAAAAAAACAAAAAAAAACCAGAAATTTGAGAGGGAAAAAGAAGCGAAATTTCTCCAAAATAACAAAAAAGTGGAAATACGCAAAAAAGGGGAAGAATCTCATCCCTGAATATTATATATATATTTCTGAAAAAATGCATTCATTTACATGCATGTTGGCATTCTATTGAGTGCCAATATTAAATATACTTTTACTTTCTTGCAAATGATGACAACACCATGTCAATGTAGTTTACAAAAGTTGGATATAGGATAACCGTAACCTTTGTTATATTATAAGTACTTCAAATTGTGCCCACAAATACAAAAAAATAAGCATAAGCACAAGGAATACTCCGCCCTGCCAAAGCATCCAGGTATAAATACTGGAGTATAAAAAAAGTTTTAATGAAGGTTTTGGAATAATGAATTAAATAATTTTTTATAAATAAAAGATGGAAATATTTTCATCCTAAACAACGGTAGGTATATCAGCTAGTTCCTAATAAACTTCAAACAATTTCTACTTGCTTGTATACATAGGCAACAGTAGTGTAGCAACAGGAAGGGGGGGACAAGGGGATATTGATGCCAGGGCACCAGTCTTGGGGGGTGGTTGCCATGGGAATGAAACATTAGTGCCTTTAATGTTACTTTTTAAAGCCAAATATGATAACAGGACAAAAAAATAATTTCATGCTCCACGCACCATTTACATCTGCAGTGTCATTAATAAAATTAAGGGAGATGAAATCAAATTATACTCAGGGCACCTTTGCTATGTCACTGACTGGCAAATAAAATGCTTCAAGAAAAACATATAAAAAGTATACTTAATTCATAAGATGAGAAACAAAAGTAAATACAGAAGAAATTAATAAAGAGATTTTACTTGTACTATAGCATCTTCTCCAGTCTTTGCACAGCATAAGGTATTTGTATTTCCTGCAAATGGTGTCTTTTCCATTTTTTGTATTACATATTCTGATGTTCCTTCGAGAGAATACACAGCAGTTGAGTCTTCAAAAGATACAACTATGAGTGTTTCCGATTCCTTACCTGCAACAACAAAAAACACAATACAGTCAAGATAATTACTATTTCTTGGGTTGTAAATTTCTTTTAGTCTTTTCACATCAACAACTTTTGAAAAATTTCCCATTTTGGCAATAATACTGTCAATAAATTACAGTGAAAAACTGAGGGGAATGAGATACTTTTACATGTTAAAAGAATTTCATGTTAAATGATGCATACATGACACAGGCGTGGAACAAAAAAAGCTGAACTTCTTAAATAATTTATCGTGACAAACATAAACAGCAAAAATTAAAATAAGTGATTAATTGAACAATAAAATGAATAAATTTATACAAAAAAAATGCTTGAGATATTAAAAATATTGTAGAATTTTTATAAAGTATAAAAGGAAATTAATGGATTACTGCTATTTTCCTCCATTTTCAATATTTTTTATTGCTGTCTTTCTTTGATGGAGGCTTTTTTTTTTAATTTTTTTCTCCAATGTTATTTTCTTACTATCAAGTTCCACCAAGTAGCATTTGATTGATGAACTTAAACTTTTGCACATGTTACTATTAATAGCATCATGCAAAATCTAAATTTCTAAAATAATCAATTCTAAATGTTCGAAATTACTCAACAGCAGATTGCTCTATGCTCATCATTTTGTATTTAACACTGTGAATTGAAGAATATGTTTCAATATGCATTCTCCCTGATCTTTTATCTATCAAATCTGAGATTATGTTGAATGTGTACACGGCGAACATTTTTTGTTTGCGTGTTACTCGCGTCTTTTGCACGTGTACCTCAACACATTAACAAAAATGTTAATGCAGACTTGCATCGATCCCAAGAATGGTAAAATCCGATGCCAAAACACCGAAATTCGTGGAAATGTGACATATCTGATAAAGTCATTATGAAGAATGCACAACACTTTTCCCACTGACATCTATCTTTTTTATAATTTCTCAAACAGATACATCGGTTTCCTTTTCGCCAAGTTTTAAGTTATTTTTTTTTTCCTAGCCAGTCACACTAGAATTTGTTATTTTCGTTTTCATCAATGTCCCGCAATTTCAGACTGTCGGAAACAATAGTAGCCGTCCTGTTGATAGACAAACATTTGGGAATGAAAACTAACAAAAATTAAATCGAAATAACTAAACGAAGAAAAGAATGCTAAAAAGATCGCGAAAGTAAAATGTTTTCCCTTCACAGAGAGCTAATGATCTTTTTTTCCAACGAAATTCGGATCGGAAGAAATTCATGGATGATTTCAAACCAATCAGAATTTATTCCGCATTCTGAATGGATAAAACGAAATTGGACAGAATGAGAAAGAAAAGAATACAACCTTCACGCATTCCCTCCAATTCTGAAGTTCGACTCCAAAACGTCGGTATATCAACTTGGACTCTAAATGCCCTTTCAGTAGAATTACGCAATAACCTAAGAATTCGAAACTCTTTCACCTGAGAGCCATATGCAAAAATTTGCACATGGCGCGCAATTTTTTTTTCCGTGCGCAACCCCCCCCCCCCCAACACATTAACAAAAAATTTTAATGCAGATTTGCATCCATCCGAAGAATGATTAAATTCGATGCCCAAAAAGCGGAAATCCGCATTTCCGCGGAAATGTGTCATGTCTGATGATGGATGTGAAAAAAAAAACTCAACAATATTTTCGATGTTGTCTAATTTTATTAATTCAATTTCCTGCTAAAATTTAGTCTTGCAAGCACATATATTGAAAATCTATGTATATATATATATAGTCCGACACCTCATATTAGATACACTATTTACTCTTCAAATAATTATGAATATTTAAAAAAATATGTATTTTTTGGGAGGGGAGTGAATCCGATACCTTTGCAATGTTTTTTTCAGCATCAAATTGTTCAACATCAGCCATTGTTTTATCATTTTGCCATTCAAATTTGCATCTAAATAACTGTCCATACTTTTCATGACGTTTATATGTTAATCTTCCTGATGTAGTGGGGACAGGACCTGCAATGTTGATTTCATTGATTTTGACACACAATTCACAGACTTCAACATACCCATCACCGAATTTGAAAATTAAAACACCAGTAGATTGAAATGCTTTGACAATGACAATGCTTCTATCTACCCAAAGGCAGTGGTAGACTAGCCACAATAGTAACCATTGTTTATTTTGTTCAGTCTAAGGGGAAAAAATGAAGCAAAAAATCCTTCTGTGACTGCAGAAAACAGGCATGTTTTGTTCGTCTAAAAAGAGAACTCTTTTCATGTTAAAAGGGAAAAAAATGTATAAAATTGCGTAGTATTTTGTTGAGACCACATTATTATACTATGTTAACAGATTTTTCATGTTAAGTGTTTTTGTATTAAATATTTTTCACTGCATTAGTAAAGTGAACAAAAATGAATTTACATTCTTTAAAGGGAAAAAAAAGAAAAATAATTTAGATATACACAGAAAAATGTCAGCATTTTTTTTTTAGGAATAATATTGTTTTAAAAAAGGTTGAATAGATAAATAGGATTTTATGATCAGGTAAACTAATTAGTTTGATCTGTTTATGCAAGTGTGATTAATTTTCATAAATTAATGCTTTGTTTGTACAGTAAAACTTCTCTAACTCTCCTGCATAGCAGTTGCCCCTCTCGACTACTTTTATTTGGCACAGACATAATGTTAAAATAACCTCTACTAACAGCCAATCAAATTCATTCTAAAAGCTAAGCTAACAGAAATAATTAAATAGTATGCTATATGATTGTTTCAGCCAGAGCACTGAAAAACGGTTCATAAAAAGACTACACAGGAAAAGATTACAAAAATTAGTAAATATTAGAATCTAAAAAGTGATAAAAATAAGAATACATACTTATACTCACTGTACTCTTAATAGCCCACATGCGCAAGGGTATCTCATCTCTTCCCTTTTCCTATTAAGAAAATGCACCCAAAATTATTATTACATGAATAAAATTGAATCAAATGAATACTAAATGGTGATTAGTCTAATAGAAGAATGAAACAGTGCAACATAAATATTATATAAACAAGTTTCTTATAGTATCAACATCAATCTTGGCAAAAATTTAGGTTAATACATGATAAATATATACCATCTTAAGTATAGTATCAACATCAATCTTGGCAAAAATTTAGGTTAATACATGATAAATATATATCATCTTAAGTAAAGATTTTTGATAATCTTTTGATATTTAATTACAGGGTTCGTACTGTATATGCGATAGTAAAATTCAGGAGTTTCTAAGGATTTTTTCAGGAGTACAGTACAGAAAATTCAGGAGATAACGTGAAAAAAATCAATTTAGGGGAGAAGGGGGTAGTGTGGAAATTTTTATAAAATTGGCAAAAAAAGTATACTAAATATCAATTCTCCCATCTTTCCCGCTTGCGGTGACTCGGAACATACACGGTAGACTCTTTCGGTGCTAAGTAAGGTCAGAAATAAGAATTCCAGATTCCATCGACTTTCTATCAATAAGGAAAAACGGAAACGTCATATTTTTATGTTTTATCATATAATATCATAATTTTATATTTTGCTCTTCGAGTGTAATTTTTCAGGAGACAAAAAGAAATATTAGCATAAAAAACACAATTTTCAGGAGTTTTCAGGGCCCTTGGAATAAAAAAGCAAAATTCAGGAATTTTTCAGGAATTTCAGGAGGAGTACGAACCCTGTAATTAGTATCAAATCTCAAAAATAAGTAGATTCTTGATTTCCCTTACAATACTAATCATTTATAAGACAATACATTTTACAGAAAATTAGCTAATTTTACAAATCTATATAATGAATGATAAATAATATAAATGTAATGATAATTTTCATGCTAAGACAGTGATTCAATAGTATACTTAATAAACTAAAGATCACTTTCAGACAATTTACCAATAAAAAATAACTGGAAATATTTTTGTTAACGAATCAGGTTAAGTAATTAGACATAAAAAATGACATCTCTACAAATTCTTAAGATATAAAAAAAAAATCAAAAGTAATACTTACTATTTTTGCACGAGATTGATAACTAACATCTCGCTCAACTTTAGAGATCTTTAATGCAGATAAAGAAGCTCGACCCATAGCCAAACACATCCGAGGTCTCATGCTGGAAAGGGGTTCAAACTCCATATGCATGATAGGGGACATGCTCTTTATTTCAGCTACTGGTTTAATATCCAAAGTGCGATGCATGAACAAGAAAGGTTTACCTTTCGGAAGAGCCAAAGCACTACTGAATGAAGGATGGACCCTTGCACGATTTTCTATATCAGCTATTTTGTAGACATGACTGAAATACAGAAATAAGAAAGTTCTGAGATTCTTTATTTAGTGTATAAACATACAGGGTGTCCCACAAAGGACTCCCTCACTTTAAAATTAAATAACTCAGCAAAAGAGATCACTAGAAGAATGAAACCAGTGGTATGTTTATCTTGAAAGCCGTAAAAAGCCGATACAGAAGTTTCAGAATTAGTTAAAAATGCTGCCAGCAAGTGGCATTGCACTCTTTAGTCATGGTATGGAATCAGAGAAAAAGGGTATACATTGTCCATTGCAAGCATTCATTGCAATCGCATCACGCTAGATTCAAAATGCACCAGCACAGAGATGGTACATACCAAGAATGAAATTTGCAGTCACCCTCTGTAGTGTGTTAGCAGAAATGGATACACATGCCTCACAGATCAACTCTGCACGCTTGTCCAGAGACACTGCTTTGAACTATTCCGCATTTACTGGTAGCAGCATTGACTGGTCTCCATACTCACCCGATCTCACCCTCTGTGACTACTTCTTGCGGGGCACAAGGTAGCACACTGTTTTTCAGAAAAACCCTGCAATGTTAGATAGAGTTGATCTACAGGGTATGCGTCTCCATTTCTGTTAATACACTACAGAGAGTGACTGAAAATTTCATTCTTAGTATATGCCAATCTCTGTGCAGCAGAAAGTGCACATTTTGAATCAACTTAGATGCGATTAGGATTCCTTGCAAAGGTCAGTTTATAGCCTTTTTCTCAGACTCCATATCATGACTACAGCATACAGTGTCAATTGTTGGCAACATTTCTTACTAATTCTGAAACTTCTACATCAGACTTTTACAGCTTTCAAAATAATACTACTGGTTTCATCCTTCAATCAACCTCCATTGCCAAGTTATTTAATTTTAAAATGAGGGAATCGTATGTGGAACACCCTGTAAAAATCAAATCATACATATACCACTGCAATTCAATAATAAAGGAAATTTTAATTTTCTTCCTGCACATCATTTGTTCATCATTCAAAAGAAAAAACAAAAAAGAAACATCTTAAGAAAAAGATTAATATATATATATAAGTATAATAAATCAAATTAATTCATTTTATCTCTTGATGATGAACTTTTTTACAATAAACAATCCCCATTCTGAACTGAGCCTGAGTTTAAGTTCATTTTTAAATCACAAGTCAATATACCAAACTCTTATAATGCTGTTTTTTTAGATATGTTATCCTGGCAATGCAGTACCTAAAAAAAAATAGCTGAAGTTTTATCAATATTTACAAAGACTACTCAGTTTTAGAGTAATAAAATGGCAAATTTATTCCTATACGTTAAAATTAAAAAACAGCAGCTAGAAAGCTTTAATATTACAAAGTGTAACAGAAATTAAATGTGAAAAGTTGAAAAACTTTTTTTTTTGTCCAAGCAAGAATTTCTTCAATGCTATCAACAGCTTATTTCACAACTCGAAAAGTGATTACGAAGTTCCCCTAAAAGTTTAAAATTCTGTGAAAACTAAACAGAACAAACAAAAATAATGTACTCAAAAATATGTTCTCATAAACTCATTGAAGTATTAATGTAATAAACCACATCATTAAGCTTAACTGCAAATATATGCCCTTACCTTCACAATGAAAAGATACCACATATTTTAAAAACCTTACTTAGAAAGTAATTTTATTCATATCAACTATTTAGTGAAAAAATTTTTAGGTAAAATAAAACTGCTGTAGTCATTTGTTAAAAAGTAACATTCATCCTCATCCCAAAGAAACAATACTATCCATTCACTGTTGAAATGGGATATTTTACAAGAAATGTTTTAATTTTGCTGTTAATAGTTAAATAGCTATATTAATGGCTTTTTTTTTTTTTTTGGCTATTTTGTGTTGCTATGTACAGAACTGCTACAGACAATTTACGCAAACCAGCGGAAGTGGTCACCCCCTAACTTTCTTGCTTACTCCCTAACACACGTAGAGAAAAATTATGCTAAAAGGCAGTAAAACGAATGAGCGCCCCTAACACAATGGAGAAAAATATAAGCAAATCGTCATACCATGAGTTTCCGAAGTATAATCAGAAGCCGGTGTGATTAAGCAATAGGGATATGTTAGATAAGGAAAACCAAATTTCTAATTTGAACGCCTTTTTTTCCCCACCAATCGACACAAAAATTGGACACAAATCTACAATTAAGGTTAGAAGACCACATACAAAATTTCATTTATCTAAGAAATTTTGTAAAGAAGTTGTTGCGTTCAAAAGTATGCAATTAATACAGACCAACAGACAGTCAACCCTTCGGCGGATTTGGCCCAAAATTTTATACGGACCTACATTTCTGATGATAAAACCGTGTACCAAATTTTATCTATATACCTATTCAAGTTTCTGAGTTAGAGTTCACATGAATGCAGACAGACTTCCCGTAGACGGATTTTGTCCAAAATTTGATAGAAACCTACAAATTATGTGTAAAGATCACATACCAGATTTCATCCCTGTATCTCTAATAGTTTGAGTTATCGTGTTCACAGACAGATATAATTCCAAAATTGTGTTTTTTGGAGGTCTAAAACATGGAGATTTGTCAAAATCTCTAGTTTGAATTTTTTGACGATTAGAATACTTTCTCTGTGTATACTTCATATACAAGAAAGAAAAAATAATAGCTTTAGTAACTTGATAAATAAAAAATAACTGCCAAAATGGATGTAAACTTTTAGCCAATAAAATACTTTTAAAATCAAGAAAATGGACCCTGGAGAAAACTACTGTAACAGAATATTTGCAAATATTTCACAACTTCCTTAAATGCAGAAAAATACACTAGGATAACAAAATGCATGAGATTTAAGTTTCTGTCAATAATATCAGAAAAGAACACGACTCTGTTCATTTGATAGGGAGGGGGTAACGAAATCCATGCTAATGATGAAGACACCCACAGCGGATATGCGGGCAATTTACAAACTATTGAGCAAAAGCCCGCAAAAACAAGACAAATCAAGGAAATATGGCACAGGCTTACAGTTTCCAACAGCGTCAAGGAAATATAAAACAATTTAAATTCAATAAATGAGAATTTAAAAGTGAGAAATCTAAGAAACTAGAATTTAGAAAATATAACAAGTCTAAAAATATACAGTACTTGAAACATAAGTAATAGTAAAATTTAAAGAATAAAAAATAAGTAGAAATAATAACATAAGATATAAAATAATAATAATGGTATAAGAAATAAATCTTTAAAAAATAATTTGGATAAAACAAACAAAACTAGTCAGTTTACCAATTAAAATGCTTAAAATGAAATAGTACTCACTGGTTACCAAATTCAGAAGCAACAAAGAGGAAACCAGACTCGAAAGTGCATAAAGCAGATGCAACAGGAAGGGTGATAAAATATTTTATAACTATTTCATTTACCTACAAAACAGAAATGTTTTTAATTCACAACATTCCAAATACTCAGTTTTCATACATATTAATGTACAGATAAATTTCTTAACTAATAACAGATTTTATATGAAAGACATAGAATACAAAACTCTTATAAAACTGCATCTTACAAGGTTAAACAAAAATTAACACTCCAGAAAACTTCCTAAAAATCAAAAAATTAATTCTGCAGTATAAACTACTTTCAAAATAAGAAAATAATTAAGACTTACAGAAAAGGGCTGAGTTTAGTTAAAGTTTTATTTTTGAGGAGTAGATAATTCAAATCATGATCAATCAAATATCGATCCAAGCCTATACATCCATACAAGAGAAAATGAAAACTGATCACTATGCAAGCTGCTCATTGGCCAATGTGGTTATGTCCAGAAAACAAAAACTGAGATTGAATGTATTAATAATTTTTCATACATTATTTTTTTTAATTTTTAGTTTATTAATTTGATTAGAAAAGTATATAATGTCCTTTTTCAAAGGGTAAGCTCTGTAACAAAACAAGATATCTACAGGAAGAGAAATTAACAAAAATCATAAAATATCAAAAAATGGACTTAACCACACTGACTTCCGAGAGGCTCATGTATCATTAAATCTGACTCTGCAACCCAACAGCAATATATCCCATAAGCTGCATTATCTATCATTAGGTAATATAATCAGCTAATCATTACTAGGTCTCTTACTATTATACAGTTTGATCAGTAGATGACACATTAACATCACAGTCTCCCATTCATATGTTTGTAACATCTCCCCTTACATTAGTAATTGAATAAATAAGAATCCTTATAAATAATTTAGATATGCTGCTATTATTAGATAAAACAAATATATGAACATAAAACAGAAATGACCGATAGCACCAAAATTAGGCTATAGGTAAACTACCAGCATCTTAAGTCAATACTGCAGATTATAGAAGATGTAATGATATTTTGGCAAGGATGGGTTCCTCAGGCCCTTAGTACATGGACAAATTTTCCTAGAGAGAGCAAGTGTCTCTGCTCTCTAAAAGTAGTTTTTGACCACCGAAATGAATGGCAAGTACTTTTGGTTTGGACACCAAAACTCATGCTCTCTCTCGAGGAAATCACCTCAGTATGCTTAAGGCTTAAAACATGTACTCTCTTGAAAAATTAAATATTACAACTCTCAACATGTAATAAGCTTTGTGAATGATTTCTGAAATGCATTTGATAGTAAACTTAGCAAGCTCTTAATCATTATACAGAATAAAAAAACTATGAAGTCACAGTTATAACATTACTACTATTAAAACTAATGATAAATTGAAACTGATCATTCAATATGTCCCCAAAAATATTCAGACCAGAGATATACCAATATTCGTTTATTATAAGAATAAACTCGAAATTTATTAAAATGTGCAATTTCTATAAGAAAATTTCAACAAATGTAATGTTTTTATCAATTTACCAATTAGTTTATAAGAATCCTTAACAACCCAAAAAGCCAATTATTGTGTGAACAAATAAATTTGAGCTCTGAGAAATGCACTTTTAACTGCTTAACAGTTTTGCCCGAAAACCGGTCGGGTACTGTGAAAGGGAACTTCCTTGATTTGCCCGAATGCCGCTCGGACAGGTCATTTTTCTAACCCCATCCATTGATTTTCCTTGCTTTTTCGCTTTCTTTATTTTGCAATGCTACTTGTAAATGGCTCTAGCAGTCTAATTAATGTTGGAAAGCAAAACAAGTGTAAACCATTTTTTAGATCAGGTTTAGAATAGGTAAAACAGTTTATGTCCTTTCTTCCTCTGCAATTAAAAATTACTAAAAATTAATAACAAAATATTTGTAACTGTTTTGACTGCTGATTTGAATTTATAAAATCAATTTGAATACAAAATTGCTTATAAAAAATGCCTATTTTTGGACATAATATGGCAGGGAAAAAAAACTTAAGTGGTTAAAGAGGATGAACCATGTTTTTTGCTATACAATTGAAGCTAGGAAATCTTAAGATTATTTTACACAGAATTATGGATTAACCCATTCCAAGAGGTTTCAATATGAAGCCCCTCTTAATTGAAATTTCATTTTAACTGTCATCTTTTAATTACGTTTGTTGGTCCACAAAGAGTTATAAAGTCAGAGAAAAATATTGATCATACATGATATAGATTAACTCATGTTTATTATAAAGAAGAATCCTTCAGTTAGATAAATAGCAAATAATTACTTACCCCAAGCTCATTGATAACAAGCTGAATCCTGAAGATATCTCCTTGTTCTGTCTGAGCAAGATAGTAAATGGAATTCTGAACAGAAACACATGTACAAATAATTAAATTGGTATTAAAAAATTACATAATTTAGTTGAAACAGCTATCAAATACAAAAAAGTATCTCACTTGTGTAGAAGACGCAAAGCTAACAACAGCTCTGGATGATCCATCCTTTAGGTTAGGATTCTGAAACCGTTCCAAAAATAACTGTTGCTATCAATTGTCAAAAAACATTATGAAAATTCTAATAACAATTCTACTAATAAAAGCATCCATCTCTGTGTCAATGCTTTGCAGGGCCTTGAGCTACCCAATTTGGCAAAACTTTGGAGAGAGGGTATGCACAACCCAAAGCGGTTTTTAAAATTTATTAGAATTTTAATTAAAAATTAAGCAAAATTTTCGCATTTTTTAACAATAACCTATAAATATATTATTGCATAAAAAATTTTATACCACCTTAAAATTAAAGACAAAAATTCATTATCAAGATTTTTTTTCCTCTAATTTAAATAAGTTTTTAAAAATATTTTGTACATAGTTAGCAACAATAATTTTCATTGTTGTAATTAAATTCACATCATTTTCACTGTGATTTCACCGAATGAACTTTTTTTGTGTGTATTTGGCATTTATTTTCAAATTTTAAAATCATTTACATCAGATACAAAAAGAAAAGTAACAAAACATACGCTTAGTAAGTTTTAAATTTCAAAGAATAGACAGTTTTACTTTTATAAAATAGCTGTTTCTTTGTTCCCAAATCTTTTTTGAAGGCCATCTTTTAGAAATTAGCAAAGAAAAAAAATTGTTTCTCCATTTCTAAATGCTACTATTCTTTCCTGTCACAAATTTTATTTAGAAAAATTTATTAGTACTCATTTCATTTAAAGTTCTGCTTTCTTACAGTAATTCATCAAATTTTTTATTGGATTTGTAAACAAAGCCCCTAAAGTAAATTCTGAAAATTATTTTATAATACAAATACAATTCTGATGCTGAACGGTCCTAGTAACTTTGCTCAATTTTTAAGAGCATGTTTCAATTCATGTGACACATTGTTGGATTTGATGAATTTTCATCAAAACAGTGCAATTATGCTTTTCATGTGTCGGTAACATCACTTCACCTCACTGCATTATTGGAGGAGACATGGATACAATGAACACAAAGAGCAAGGCCTCGAAGAACTTTACAGATTAAATAATTATTACAATTAAAACCAACCAGTCACCAAAAGGCAGCTAGTTATTACTGAAAGTAATATGTAATTATCTGTAAAATTTGTATCTGTAAAGAATTATTACTCGCTGACAAGCTGGATTTTGAAGACATCTCTCCTTCACTGGTCTGAGAATGATAGTAAATGGAATTCTGAGAGGAAACAAGTGTATATGTAATTAAACTGTCATAAATAATTAGAAAATTTAGTTTAATGAGCTTTCAAATAACAAAAAAGCATCTTACTTTTCCACCGCATTTTGTTGAACACACAAAGATAACACCAGCTTTAGGATCCATCTGAAACAGTTACACAAACAGTTGTAGTTATTAAATGACAACAATGTTGTATGGAAATTCTAATAACATTATTAATAAAAGTAATATAAAAATACGAATGAGGTATGCTATAAGATTTTCTCCTAGAATAACTTAAGAATAAGAAATTAAATACAATACTTAAGAAGGAGTTTCAATTAATTCATCTATGTTTTAAGTACAGCAGTTCTTTGTATATATGAAAAAACAAATTCAAAAGATTTATTTAGAAACAAGGTATTAGAACTTCATCACTTGAAAGCGAAAAATTATTAGGAAACTAGGTAATATATTGAAATTTAAAATATAGACTGCAAACCAAAGAGCAAATTTTACTTTAAATTTTAATTTACAAAAAAGAAAAGTTGTTCATAAGCAAGAAACAAAGATTTTAAAGCTTTAAGATTAAGAACTAAATAAAATATTTCATAGGAAAATAAAATTCATACTATTCTTTTGGGAATGGAACAACGGATGATAGCAGATGAATCCAAGGAATAGAAAGCAATAAAATCTTCTGCATAAACCAGTACACCTCTTTCACCAGGAACTAAAACAATAAACAATGGTATTTTATAATTATTTATAAAAGAAAATTTGTTATTATTTAGGTATTTCATCTAACTAAATTTCTATTGTGTACATCTGGATCTATCATTATTATACAAATTAACCCTCCAAATGCCCAATTATCTTGATGTTTTAACTTTCATGTTTGAAAATTTAGCTTTTAAAATAAATTAACCAATACACTTTGTATTTAATTATATCTCTGAAATCTTAAGAATACTTTATCCACGGTTGGTTATGAAAATATACAAATAAATATGAACTATCTGTTCTTAAACTGAACTGAAAAACGGAAGTCTCTGCCGCTAGGAGGGTTAAATAAGGTCAGATAGTTATGAAAAAAAATTTTATATACTCATGTATGAAACTTTAGGTTATAAACTAAATTACTTCTAGCATTTGACAATTTATATTTTTCACTGAAAAATAAACGAAAAAAGTACAATTTTTAAAAATTTTTCCTTTTAGTTCATATCGAGGGAAAAGATGAATCAGTTTTAGTTAATTTATATGAATTTTCAAATGAATTCTAATCATCTTAAAAAACATGGCCTTCATCAAAAAATTAAAGCTGCTATCCTTGTGCCACTAAACTACACAGTCCAGTCACATTAATGTGACCACCACCTACTTTCGACGTCAACGTGAAATAACCAATCGCAGAAGGCAGGTGGCAGCACAGTGCAGTGGAGTGTATATAAAGGATGTCCTAGGGCATCGGAAAGCATTTCAATCGTTGGCATAATGCAGAAACGAAGTGATTTATCCAACGTCCAAAAGGGCATGATTATTGGCTTTCGGACCAAGGGTGGAAGCATTTCGGAAACTGCTAATTTTGTGAACTGTTCGCGTGCCGCTGTGGTAAAAGTATACCGTGCATGGCAATATGGCGCTATCCAAAATCAGTGGCGTGGCACATGTGGTGCACCACAGGCTATAGATGACAGAGGCGAACGAAGGCTACGGAGATGCGTTCAGGCGAATAGACATGCAACTGTTGAGCAACTGACCGCCCAGATGAACCAAGGGGCTACCAAGAGTGTATCCTCAACAACGGTTCAGCGAACGTTGCTGTGCATGGGCCTCCGCAGCAGACGCCTGGTTATTTTTCCTCAGAATAATGGCATCTACCAGCAGGACAATGCGAGGCGTCATACAGCTTGCAGCGTATGTGCGTGGTTCGAAGAGCACCAGGATGAGTTTACCGTACTCCCCTGGCTAGCAAACTCACTGGATTTAAACCCAATCGAGAATCTGTGGGACCACCTCGATCAGGTTGTTCGCGCCATGGATCCTCAACCGCGTAATCTAGCGCAGCTGGCCACAGCACTGGAGTTGGCAAGGCTCAACATCCCAGTGAACACCTTCAGAAACCTAATTGACTCTCTTCCTGCACGCCTCGCAGCGGTCCGCTCTGCCAAAGGTGGTTATTCTGGCTTTTGACAGGTGGTCACATTAATGTGACTGGACTGTGTATATTATAATGTTTAACTATATGTCAAAAACATTGAAGGTTTTATTTGTAATGTTTTTTTTCCCATGACAGACAGTAAATTTTAATAATTCATCGAAAAAATGAACAATTTAAAAAATTTCTAAAAAACCAACTTGACTATAAATTTGAACACCAAAATAGACAGAAAACTTCAAATGCAAAGCAAATACCTTCAGTTTGTCTAAAACATTACAAAAGTCATTCGAATAAAAATTTTGTAAAACAATACTATTTCAGTACAATGGAAATTGGCAAATTTAAACATTTTGAAAACAATTTTGTTGATAATTCAAATTTTCTCTGATCTCTTGAATTTCCTTTTAAGATAATATTAAGCTGCTTATAATTCAAATTTATTTTGGTTAATTTGAAATCAAAACTAAAAATCGTAAAAACTGTCTTTATATGAACTGTTTTTGATAATTGAAATGCATCTGCACCATGGGATTATCAATGAATTACTCTTTAGACCATTAATTCACTCAACGATTTCATGCTCTCTTAATGCTCTTAAAGCACAATAAAATTTTTCACTTTATAAAAAAACTATGAATACCTTAGTGAATACGTGAATTGAATTGCTTATTTTGAATTTTTATTGTACGATTGTTACTTTTAAACTTCTGCATCTGCTTATTAACATTATTCAGATTTTAACCCTTTGAGGATAGCCATACACTGACCACTGGAAGCAGCTGGCACACCCATGTGATAGTCATTCTCAAAAGATTATTGTACGATTATTATTAATTTATTAAAATTACTTGCTGTTTATTTATTAGTTATGCATTATTTATTAAAACTGTTAAATAATAAAAAAAAAATCTTTACTGCCATTTTCAGCTCAAAAAAATGTCAATTTTTTCTTGCTATTTGCGTATTTTTAACACCGTTTTTCTTCATTCAAAATTTTGAATAAAACAAATTTTTCCTGTAGTCTAGTCAGTTGAATTAAAATAGTCCCCACTGAATTCAAAATAGCAAACTGGTTTTCATTTTAAGAGTACATATTATTTTAATTTCATAATCCATTCATACACATCAAAAAATTCCAAAGTATTTGTATAAACAAAAAGAAAATGTCATAATTCTTATAATTTTCAAAATATGTTTTGACTTCATAAAATTTAAAGAGTAAAACTGAATTGCATTCAGTTCCAGCTATATATAAGAAGATTCTTTAATTAATAATATCAAGGAGTTTTTCAAGAAATATGTAAATTTATTACCATTACTTAAACTAACTGACCTGATATTAAAGAGTTGGCATAATCTAGACATTTGATTCGTTTTATTTCAGTCACTTTGTCTTTATCCACCTCACTGAAAACCAGACTGGGTTTCCGTCTTCTCTTGATCTCGTATTTTACACCAACATGAAGCTCCTATAAAGAGAGATAAGTGGAAAAAATTACAAAAAGGTTTTCTCCAGTGTGTGTGCATGCTTGATCTCTCTCTATTCCATATACAAGAAAAAATGTTTGCCTATTTGTCTTTTTCCAAATCTGTAGTTTTCCCTCTCCCCCAACCTTCAAGGAATTTGGCACATACACTCTTTTAAAACAAAAGGAAAATGTTGACAACTTTCCGAAGTGAAAAGTTAATTAAATTTTCAGTAAATTAAAAACTTGATACTTTTCAGCAGTTTTTCATCAACAACTTTCAAAAGAATCATTGCACTAGAACAAATTTTACACCATATTAAAATGCGAAAAATTATCTTTCCCACGATATCAATTTAAGTTCTGCAAAGTATTTACTCATTTTTTATAAATTTTTTTAATTCATGCTTGAAACAAACCACAGATAAAAAATTTCTAATTTAAGTAAATTTATGGAAACTAGCATTGTTCTAGTCAAATCTAATAACACAAACAACCAAATTCCTGAATATACTTACAGAAAATGTGTTCTCAAGGAGCTATTCACACAATGTGGGTTCAAAGTTTGAACCAATATATACCTGACACTGAAATTTTTATCTGTTTCCCAAATGATTTTGGAAATGTATGAATTTCATGGTAATTATGACCAGCTTTGTCTTTTGAAGTGTATTGATACATTTAACACTCAAAACTTTATTTGGTTTTTTGGCATTTTACATTATTTAAATAAGTCAATCATAACTTTTATTTATTTTTTTTATTCAAAAATACCATTTTACGCTGCTCTGTAACTTCAATTTGAAATCATTTTGTTAGATGGGTTTCATTCAAAATAACTTTAATCGTAAGAATTTTAAATAACATGCATCTTTGCTGAATTATTCCTCCACTTTTGGAGGGAAGGAACCAAATGGTCGCAGAAGGCAGCTAGCAATGAATAAAATTTCGAATTTGTCATCATACTTCTGCACATCAAGGAAAAAAATTCTCTCTGATTACAAATATTCAATATTAACATTTTAACTCAATGAAATTTGTGTCATTCCCATGCTTAACTAAAATACAAAAGAACTGTTCTCATAAAGTCTCTTTAAATCCTTATTCTAAGTCAAATGGAATAGGGATCCAGGTAAAAATCCAAGAAACTCTCGAAAGCTGTACGTATGCAGTTGAATTTATTTTAGATTTTTGCTAAAACCTAAATTTAAAATTAATAAATAGAACATCTTTCAGGACAAAACTTTTTGAATGTACATAAACACAGGAGCATTAAAAAAAAACTTCTACATAAAAAAAAAAAAGAAAGCCCTTGAAACCTTCCCCCTTGTTTCACATTAAAACTTCTACATAAAAAGGTCCAAAGATAAAAATGCAAACTACATTATTTATTTTAAGTAATGAAACTTTTGAAAGCTCACATAAATGAAAAATTAAAATTTTGATTTCTAACTAACTGACTTCTTAAACTGTGGGTCTGAATCCTAAATGTGGTTATATACATGGCTATTGGAGTTGAAAACAAACTGACAGCAAGTGTGCCTGTCAGCATCTTCAATATTTAAGAGCAAAATTAATTTGAAGCATTTCACCAAAATTTTACAATCAAAATGCATTTAATAATTTTTTATGTTTATCCCTAATAATTCAACTTTCTGTTTCCATTTTTCTAGTTATATGTAAAATTGGGGTCGTAAAAGAAATTTTACGATCTTAGACAGGATCACAGAGCAATTTTGAAGCTGAAATGGGATGACAAATAGAAAAAGTTTTAAAAGTACCGGTTTATAACCTCATTTATTTCATTATGTAAAACAATTTTCAACACATTAATTAGAAGAAACTACTGTAAAACCTCTCTAAGCAGTCACCTCTCTCAACAGTCACTTTTGTTTGGCACAGAATTTAGGGCTCATAGACATAATATTAAAATAACCCCTCAGAATGGCGACTCAGATTGCTCTGAGCAGCTGGGTTAGTCACCCATTCTACTTCAATGAAATACATTCCTTTTGACTCGCCTTTATATCTAGACCTTTTATTAATAGAAAAGGGGAGAATGAAAGAAATAAAAATTCACACACAAAAAAACACCAAAAATCTTATTGAAATTAATCATTCCTTTCCCAATATGAAGAGAAAAGTGACCTTCAGCCTCTATAGGGGTAGGGTGCCGATTTGAACTCTGATAAAGAATCTGCTGATATGGGTTGCTATCATCAGCAAATGAAACTTTCAGTTCAACAGATTTCTTCAGGAAAAATAAATTATATTATTGCCCATCCCTCAACAACGACTGACAAAATGAATAAAAATCTATTTTTCCAATCGGTAAAAAAGCAAAAGTGAAAAAAGTTAACTCTGAAAAAGCTGAAAGATCCAAGCAAATATAAATTGCATCTTTTTTTAAAAAGATAAATTATAAATTTTCAAATTTTAAATGTTTCTTAAAAGTTGCTTTAGAAATAACAAAATAGGGAGGGCTTGTTTAAATATGTATTTTGTAGTTCCAAACATGAAATGCCTTTACAGTGGCCAATTTTCTTTGAAATGGAAGGTGGCTGCTATAGAGAGGTTTCACTGTAACAGAAATGTAGAATCATTTCTTAATTTTTATAATGTCACCTACTTCATAAGCAGTTGCTAAATATGCAACAACAATATTTTCCGAGTTAATATCCACAAAAGCTATGTCATAAATTAAAGTCTTTTTTTCAGGATCATCCAAAAAGTTCAAAATTCTATTGCCTGGACCATGGAAAAACCAAAATTGTTTCACTTCTTCCATCGCAGCTAAAAAAAGCAATTTAAAAATTAATTTGTAAAAGGAATTGTTTATCATAAGTAAATAGCAATTGTATAAAGGTAAACAGTATATGCAGGATTGCAGTCAATCAAATACACTAATAAAAACTATTATAATCAACATATGCATAATTAACTAGAAGACCAGCTTCCTAGGTGAGAGATAGCATAGAATCCCATAACTATATAGGCTAGAATTTCTTTGATATTTAGACAACTAAGTATTTTTTTAATAAAAAAATATAATTGTCAACAACATTTATGAATACTGAAAAATTTTAAGCCAGAATGCTGATACTGCATTCAACACTAATTCCTTAATAATTAATAAGTAACAATTTTTTGAACAAAAAAGCTTTTATCTAAAATATAATAATCCTACTAAAAGAAACATTTGCTCCAGTTTGTTTATTTGCATTAATGAGTGAATTACTTTGTCCATTTTATACGAAGATATTCAATTTATTAAAAATTCATCACTTAATTACCTATAAAAACTGCACGTCCTTTGGAATCTACAGCCATATGTTGTACTGGAAGTGTTCTTGAAATTTTATCTTTGAACTTGTCTTGATTTGATTCTGAAACGCATTTTTTAAACAAAACATCTTATATCTTAAATATAACAATTCTTCTAAAAGAGATTTTATCACAGATTGCAAGTATATTTTGTGTTACCGAGTGAGCCACTTCCTTCATCTTATACTGAAGATACTTGACTAAGCTTAGTAAAAAGCCATTACCTGTAAAAATTGCACGGCCTTGAGAATCTACAGCCAAATGTTGTACTGGAAGTGTTTTTGGAGTTTGAACTTTGAACTTCTCTTGAACAACCTAGAGAGAAAATAAATTATGCAGATTCATTGTGCACTCTTTCTTCTTTTTTTTAGAACTTTTTTCATACAAAATATCTGCAGCTAACTTTTTAAATACATAGAGTAAGAATCAAGTGCATAGAAAATAAGTGAAGGGAAAAATAGGATATTAAAATCAGTTTCTTACATTACAACTCAGTTTTTCAAATAACTATTTGAATATATAGTTTTGAAAGAAGGACAATGAAAACATTTATTTTTGAAAGAAGAAACATTGAAACTTGTCAAAATTTTAAAAATTAAAGCATAAACTTAAGCCCACTGTTGCAGCTTTCCATCAAGACAATATAATCTGACAAATTAGTGAAGGTCAAAAAGTATTTTAAACTAAATCTAATATTATAATACTGCATGTTTTGCAACCAATTTCTGTTTTATTGCAATGATACAATATAAAAGAACAAACTTCAACTGAGTTTAAAGAAGAAGTGTTTTTCAAAGATACAGGACTAAGTAATGGTATACATTAAAATTACTGGTAGACTATACAGAATCAAACTATTTTCTTAAAAATACCATTTTAGTAAAGAAAACACTCACCACTTCAAATTCCATTTTTTCAGCAATAACTGTTAAAATAGTTGTACTACCACTATCTGCTGCAATAATAATCCAATCTGAAAATAGGAAACAATGGGAAAATGTTTTAAAATATCACCTCTATAACAGAAAAAATCATGCATATTGATATATCAGCAGTATATGCTGCTCATATTTTGATATGCACAATTTTTTCTGTTACAGAGACGACATTTTAAAATAACAAGAATGTCAACTTTTTTTTTTGACTTGGTCACTTGTAGCAGTATCCTACTGACAATATATAAGTATGTGTTACACCAGAGGTGGGGAACCTTTTAACACTGAAATACCTCATTAAATTTTGGCAGTCAGGCAAAAGGCCGCACAAGTAGAATTTTAAGGGTTATTGTTCTGTAATTATTATATTACAGACAATATTACATACAATTATTATATTTCAATACAAATTGTAAATAACTGGCAAGGCTGCATAAGAAACTCAAGAAGACTGCAGGTTCTCATCCTTGTGTTATAGACTCAAGTGCCAGAAAAACTGGTACCCTAGTCCCAGTTTGGATACCAGTGAAGGAGCACAGGTTAAATGAGCACCTAGAAATATGTTGTAAGAAATACACATAATGCCTTCTACACAGCGTTTCACAATTGGAGATATTCCAAAGTCCTGGATTTTTCTGTTTGATAGTCAGTTAACCCAAATGTGTTCTATCATGTTAAGATCTAGGGACTAAAGGCAAAAGCCGTATGAATGCTGCTGTAGCCATAATATAGCATCCTGACATTTATGCACAGGAACATTGTCTTGCTGAAACAGGCTTAATCCATCAGCATGAAGGCAGGAAACAGATATATCTCATCAGAAAGGATTGTTCTATATCATTCCCTCCCAATCAGTTGCTCCAGTTATCTCTTCACGGGCAGGATCCATACCTTCATGGGATTTGTGCCACAGTAATCCTTCCACCTAGCTATACAGTTAAATTCATGTTATCAAACCATGCTACTCGTTTCCAGCCAAGTATCCAAATTAGAAACGCAGTTCTGTGTCGTGCAGGAATTAAGGAAACTCGATATAATCTTCAGCATTTAAAACCAATATAACTCAAATACATTACACAGTTCCAGGTTGATACTTGTTGAGGCTTCAACACTAGATTTTGATATGAACTGTGAGAGTGCTGTGAAATCATTCATGACATCCAATGACAGTCACATTTACTCAATGTCATTTACAGCCACTCTAGTATTGTAAGTTGGAGGTTATACCCTTTAGGTAAATTGGGTCAGGATGGGCAATAAAAAAAAAAAAGTTGGATGTTTTGCTGAAATTCTTGCACTCATGGTTGCAGCTTTACAACAGCTGTGCATGGATATTAACCGGTTCAGTAATAATCCTGCTGCCATAATGGCAGCAGGCACGGGGCGGCGTTTTGTCCATGGATATTCAAACTTTATTTCTACCTCTAAAATATTATGGTCCATCTCTGAGGATAAAACTCTAGTACCATGTTGAAAATTGCTTAACTCATTATTACTTGTCATTTTCACACTGAAAATAGTCTGATAGTAAATAGCTTGATAGTTCTATCACTTTATATACATACTGGCAGATGCAACAGAATATAAACAAAGGTGAAATTGCTATATATTTTGCATAAACTGCTCTGAAACAGTTTTTCTGGCCATTGAAAATAGCCGTACAATAATTTGAGGAGCCTCAAAAAATAGATTCATACCTTTGCCATTGAATTCTATTGACACAAAAATGTAAATATGCATGGTTGATTGTTTATTACAACCAGGGGTGTAATGGAGCCGGAACGGCATTCCGGTGCTGCGCTAAGAAAAAAATTGAGAAAACGTCCTTAAAACAGCGTAATTTTTGTCATCCAGGTTAGAGCGTTCTGGTACTGCTTTTAGAACATTCCGGCACTGCTAATTTTGCGACTACACCACCGATGACAACAGTACAATATACAAGTCTTTAGTGTTTCCCACGATTATACACTACAATCAATCAATAACCAAATCCTTACTTCATAAAAAATATTATCTACATCTTTATCTTTCCATTACTGGATTAGTTAAATATTATAAAATATAAATCACATTATTAATTTGAATTATGCAATACCAAAACACAATATCTGCTGCAAGAAGTCATAAATCTCGAAGATAAATGTAGTTGGTAAAAATTTCACATGGACATTCTTCAAATTCTAGTCAATATGACTGAAGCACTAAAAAGTGTTTAAATAATTTTATAACCATAATGACTTTTTCTTTACAAAAAAACTGTCATTTATGTCTGTTGAAGTGAACTACCGGAGTGGAATAATCAGTTTACTGGATTACTTTTCAGACTTTTACCAATAACCTGATTTATTGGATTTATTAATTACAAGACTATCTGCATTCATACGCTTAATGATTAATTATATTTTTGATAATTTTACAATCAATTTCATTTATAATGTATGTTTCGTAACAGGTTGAAAATTGTAACTGTGCTATCTAGTGACTGAACATTAGAGAAAGAGCAAGTGTGTTGAAGAGATTGATTGAAATGTTATGATTTGGGATTTTTAGCAACAAAGGTCACTATCCCCCAATGCCAAAAAGGATGCACTCAATAAATGTAAAAAGGTGTTGAAGAGAGAAAGGAAAATGCCAAGGCAACAGATAGCAACTCGCCATAATGTATTTTTCCACAGCAAGTTTCACACAAAATTCTATGATCTTTAATCCTTTTCATTGTGTATATAGTGGCTGTGCTGTGCCTTTGTCTACTTATCCATATGTGTTTTCTTGTTTGTGTATGTCCAACGAATAAAAGAAATTAAAAGGAACTTGGCAAATCCTGATTTTATCATTTAATTTAGTTATATTAATGTCCCATTTTGGAGCAACACAAGGGCTATTATGAGACGGACCTCGTAATTTGGAACTGCGGTCAGATGATGAGGACAACACTTAAGCTGACATCCCTCTCTCCATCCACACCAGCAGCTTTTTCCTGTTACCAGGCCTTACACCCCGTTGGGTAGGCCAGATAGAGTACTGTGCACCACACCAGCAGGACATTTGCTCCACTACTTATGATTTAACATGCAATAGACCCACGTACACAAAAGATCTTCAGTAGAATTGGGTTTCAAACCTGGATCCCTCTGGCTCCGAAGCCGACACCTAACCACTAAGCCACCAAGGCCCTCTCTTGATTTCATGCTTCTTGTGACGAATATAGAAAAATATATTCAATATTATCAACAATAAAGGTTCCTTCTTCTTTCCATAACCATCTATCCTGCGTGAGGGCTCCTTAAATATGAAGATGGGTGTTAGTGGGTTTTCATTTCTGGGACGACAAATTAAGAGAAGGATGCTAATTAATAATCTTTCTATGACAATCCAGCTAGACAACATACCATGAATTGCATGGAATGCGTTTCTGTGATACATGATGGCTGGTCATTCACATAATTGTGTATGGCTATAAGTTAAGTCACATGTTTCTCGATTTTCATATCTTCTTTTAAATGTATTTTCCCCATAGATATTCATTTTATTAGCAGCAGGACTTACACCTTCCAACTCTCCATCAAGTAGACATGCAAAAAAAATTATGTCTCTTCTTGAAACAGTCAATATAACTCCATCCCTATGCCACATTGAAGAAAATATTTCTTCTGCTTCAAACTGGGAACATTCAATAAAATCTTTTTTCAGTAAGCAATTTTCGATAACTATTTCAGTAAAATGATTTTTATTGCATCATGGCAAGACACCTTAGGATTTATACGATTACAATTTTGCTGAATTTATCACGAAGGCATTGTTTGAGGATAGTATTAATTTTGAATTATGATGATTTTGGATAATCTTTAATGTTACAAAATTCATTAGTTTTAATCTATTTTTGATGTTTAAACAATATATAAACTTTTCTTTACCTCATTTGTTCTCTCAAGTGACAACAGGTATGATTGATACTGAAGTTGCTTAATAAAAAAGTAGATACAAATTTTTTTACAAAATGTTTATGGAAAGATGAATGTAAAACTAATTTGAAAAAATCAAGAATTGATGCTTTAACCGCTTAAGGACATAACCTGAATTGATTCATTCTACAATTCGTAGATTGGCAGACAATTCAAAGTAATTCAGTCCTCAAGTAGTTAACGCAAAAATCCCTATTGGCAAGCCAGAAGGCAGATTCCTTTTGCCTGGAGATATAAGGAAAAGAACATTTTGTCCTCTATTTTCATTACAATTAGAACTACAAAAATGAAAGAGTGGAAGAGACTACAAATGACATTTCCAACAATGTGTAACATGCATAAGTTAAAAGGCAGTTTAAGTTAAGGGGAAGGGAATCATTCTTCAGCACATAACTTCTAAACAATTGTAGTTGTCAAAAAAACTTTCAAACAAAAGTTATTTGTTATGATAAGGCAATAATTCCCCTCATTTAAAATTTTTCTATCTTCAATCAAAAGGGAGTTATGGAGAAATGAAAATTTCAACCCCTTCCATTTCCACCACCTTTGAACTGGATAGCTTATGTACAAATATTTCATCGCTCTTACAACATATCCCTTGTTGATTAAAATCTAATCAAAATTATTCCAGTTATCATGTTCACAAAATAACTTGGGCAAAGGATTATACATATATATATACATAAATTTTTAAATGTGGGGTGGTTTGGAGTTCTAAGGGTCATGATCAGTGAGGTTCTGCAGAAATTTACTAGAAGTTGTGTCATGAGAACCATTCCAATAGGTATACTTATCTACCAATTAAAATGTACTTGAAAGCAATAACGAAGATAAAAAGATAGAAACAGCAATTTTTTAAACGTTAATGACATACTGCATTCGTTTGAACTAACAAAAAAATTGAAACAATAAACAATTTAACAAAAGGGACATAACATGCGAAATTCAGAAATAAGCTTTCATTAAATTACATATTAATTTTCTTCACTTTAATAACATACTTAAGTAATTAATACTCATATCAAACTTAAATAACAATATACTTGCTTTGTCGAAATTGGCTACAGACAAAAGTTTAACCAAACAAGGCTACACAAACTACAGTAAATCAAAAACTATTTCAAATGATGAATTATTCCTACCTTTGGTTTCATCTTTCCTGCGAAATTTTGACAAAGAACTAATAATATCATAAGTATCCACTGAAATTAAAGTCTGGATAGCTGGACTAGTATTGCCTAGTTCAAATCTTAATAATTTCAAACTTCTCCCTGTAGATACAATAATGTCTTCCCTTTTTTCGTCAAGGAAATTGCCTATCACTGAATGAGTGATACTTGAGGCGTGATAAAGTGTACGATGGTAAAAAGTCATTCCGACGATAATTGACAATTAAAAATTTTAAACAAATTTAATTTATCATTTATGAGAAGATATTTTACAATTTAGTACTCTACGGCTCTAACATAAAAACATTTAAAGAAGGGGTGGTTGTCAATAAAAATTAATTTCTTCACAAAGAACAGTCACACCACACTTCCAAGTTTCAAAGCCCTATTTGTAAAAACTTCGCTTTTAAATTTGAACGCCAAAACAAAAACTAAGGCTGGGGACTGTAAGAATATTGCCACCGCTTATAACTAAATATAGTTTCGCTTTCATTTTCTCTTAGCTGTCGCTCTATACATGATTGATGAATTGATTG
>BGPR01013548.1:29834-41454 GCA_013235015.1 Araneus ventricosus
ACATTGTACTTCGTTCAGTTACGTAATTGCTAATTCGTCATATTCTTTGTTTCCTCCGCTGTCAGTACACACCACAGCTACTAAGAACTTATTGTCATTATTGGTAGCGTTTCTTTTTTTTCTCGGAATCCTGTGGCTCCTCTAATCCTTTTGTCGCAAGCTTAGGGCTTTTACGTGAAAGATTCCAAAATGATATGATTATTACTAGTGGATATAGATGCAATTTTCCTTTTTTTAATATCTTCTGGATCATATTCGAGTAAACCTCGGATTTAAGAAACCGGCAAACTAGATTTGCAAATACAGTATCAAGCACCATTGAACCAGTGATTCTGTGTGTGAGTCTCTTTCATTCTTTTTTATATTAAACGTCTAATTCCAGATGAAATCATGCAATTTGGCTGGAATCTTTGTTCAATCTCAGTAGCACGAAATACTCATAGCTACTATCGGCATAAATGTTATACAATGTATGAACACCGAATACCTTAACAAAGCTTTATATGTATATATGCTATTTCCGAGATATAAATTTTCACAAATAATATAAAAAACAATGCTGCAAGAAAGTCTGATTCTCGTACCTCGGTCGTTTCGAACATCGCGCTTTACGCTAGGAAGTGACATATTTCTGCTGCTCGCGCAGCAAGTCAACGATCGTCATTGTTTCACGGTTTCAGATTCAATTATTTTTGAATCGAAAGGAACAATGGCGAAGCGTACATTTGCTTCCCAATTCGAAATTATGTTGGATTATTTTCCATCTACAAATTTTAGTTGGGAAGATTGATTATCTTTTCAAAAGACACCAAAGGTAAGAGGTGGGAAGATTTAACTTCTGCTCTTATAAGTGCATTATAATGATCTTTCTTGCTTTCATAAGTCCATTGTTAGGGGTTAATCATTTATCTTTTACAAAATATACATTTAAAGAACATAAATGTGCAGTCTTTTTTCATTAATTGATGTAATTTTACCAGTTTTCTAGAGAGAGGAAAAGTAATAAACTTTTTTCCATGCCAATTATTTTAACATGAATAAATCTTATAAATTAATATTACAAACCATTTGTTTATTTTTCCAATTACATAATAAATAAAACATGAAAAAGTTATTAAATTCAGCAGATTTTATGATTAAAAAAATTACATCTTATCAAGAAACAAGAAAATTCTTTTATTGTCAGATTTTGCAATTACTTTGCAGACAAATTTCTTTGAATTCAAAACCCAAATAAAAAAATTCTAATGATAGGAATGAGGAAAGTCATTCCACACTCATGTTAAAATGTTACCTAATTTAATTTAATAGAGAAAATATTAAGTAATTAAATCTTTAAATGAATTGATCTTAGCTAATTATCAACTCTTATTATTGACTATCTTGATGGAGTAGTAAAAAGATTTATCTGCTTTTAAAGATTTAGTACTTTAGATTGTAGTATTAAATTATTAGATTAAATTATTTAAATTCGATAAAAGATTTAACTACTTTAAAAATCTAAAGTAATTGATAAATTCTTCTTCAGATTAAACTAAGGATTACATTTATCCCGATAAACCCCCCAACCATCGTCTTAGCAGCCTCCATTTTAAACGAAAATTTGATAAGTTCTGATATCAAACAACACTTCTCGCTAGCAGATAGCGTTTACTCAGGTTCAGAGCTGGCGAGAAATCGGAGTCCTTTTTTCGACCGAGCGAGATCCCAACCGGTTGGAAAACAGGTACGAGAATCGCAGTGTCGATTAACGGGCGGAAAAAGTCCGTCTCCCACCCAACCGGGGTAGAGAATAGGCCCGAATAAAAGGTGTATTCAGTCACTTTGTATAAAATGTACAAACGTTTTATATTTTAAATTCTTTGCTTTTTTAATATAATTTTGCATTTTATTTTTTAGTTCTATATATTATCAATAGATAGCGTCATCAAAAGCATGAACTACCTTCCCCACAGGGGCGGCACTCACCACAACCCAACAGGAGAAACAGAGTCTCACCCGTGACCTTCCAGAAAGCAGGTCACGCTTCACCGCGCAGATCACCAGTATCCCAACTCCGTCTCGTTATCACGGTTCACACCTTCCCCATCGCGGTTCATACAAGGTCTATTCTGGTACCGATTTGGGGAGACGTCACTTTGCTGTGTAACGTGCGGAAAAAGTGACTTCTCCACAACCAAATGACCATCCCCAGACAGAAAGCTTGTCTAAAAGGTTTTGGAAACTTGTCGTCGAAGGATAAAGGGTTGTCACAAGGTTTCCATGACAAGGGGTTGAACCTTTCAGCAAGGTAGCGGAAAGGTTCGCTAGCAAAAGAAACAAGGTTTCCTGTAAGGTTTTAGTAAGATTTCCACAAGCATTCATTACAACTTGTTCTGGCCTTTCAAAGGTTGTTAAGAGCCCTCCTTCAGCGGACAAAATAGAACCCCCTCCCCCTCAGAGGCCCAACCCCCCATGTCCTCTTCTGACGTCCTCTTAGTCCAACTTAGAGTTATCTGGAATGTTAATTAATAGAGCAATTAGGAATCTTAATCAAAGCTTAATGATTAATGTCAATTAATTGGATTAATCACTAATTTTAATTGAACTTACTGTACTTTCTACGCATTGCGAATGGTATCCGAAACGGTTTGTGCATCTTTCGCGGACTTGGCGTTCAAACCTTGTCGGTGAGGTAGTTCATAAAAAGCTTTCTTATGTAAACCTTGCGACAATGGTTTCCGAAACGGTTTTCGGGCTTCGCGACAGCCTATAAAGATGAAATGGCAACCTTTCAACCTTCTTTTATCTGGGATAGACCGCAAGACGTCTTTCGTAATCACCCTCCTGTTGGATATGCGTTTCGAATGATAACGTCGTTTTTGTAATTCGAAGCTTCGTTGGGAAATCAAAGGAGCAGAGGTCTATTCTGGTACCCCGGTTGATTAGAACGTCACTTTTTCCGCACGTTAACAGCGGAAGAAGTGACGTCTCTAACTCGAAAGGTAGGTCATTTTATCTAATTAAATAAACAAAACAGAAAAATCTTTCTTCAAGCCCCCCCCCCCCCCCCAACAGGGGTACCAGAATAGACCCGTAAATGTAGTAACTACGTAATTGCTAATCCACGATTTTTTGAGTAACAAATACTTTTGGTATTTTTAAATATCTATTCCAAATAATTGTTAGTTCAATCGCACTTTTAATTTTCAAAAAGTCAAGTAAAATGTTCTCAAAAATTCAAATAAAAAAACTGTTTTTACTTCTACTTATTGTTTAATTCTTTCTAGTAAGGTTTAATTTTTAGTTCTTCGTATTGTCAACAGATGGCGCCAGCAAAACTTCTTGTAGAAAGATACATTAGCGGCGCTATTCACCACCGCGTGTTGACACTGACACTCGTGTCAGCACTCCGATTTCTTATTCTCCATGCCAAAAAAGCGGATTGTCGGGCGCCTTTTTCCCCCGTTTTTCAATCCCAGGATTAGATTTGGTGCGACCACAGAACGGGATCTTTACCGCGACTATTCTCTTTTTATACAATTACCGCGATTCTGTCAATCAAAGAGAAAAACGAATACTTGGGGGTACCAGAATAGACCCGTTGCTCCTTTGATTTCCCAACCAAGCTTCGAATTACAAAAACGATGTTATCATTCGAGAACGCATATCACAAGAGGAGGGTGATTCACAGAAAGATGTCTTGCGGGTCTATACCAGATAGCAAAGAAGGTTGCGGAAAGGTTGCCATTTCACTTTCCACAGGCTGTCCGCGAAAACCGTTTCAGAAACCATTGTCGCAAGGTTTACATAAGAAAGCTTTTTATGAACTACCTCACCGACAAAATTTGAACGCCAAGTCCGCGAAAGCGTTTCCGCACAAACCGTTTAGGATACCATTCTCGCAAAATTGACGTAGGAAAGTACAAGGAAGTTCAATTAAAAATTAGATTAATCCAATTAATTGACATTAATCATTAAGCTTTGATTAAGATTCCTAATTGCTCTAATTAATTGACATTCCAGATAACTCTAAGTTGGACTATGAGGACGTCAGAAGAAGGGACATAAAAAAAAGGGGGTTGGACCCCTCGAGGGGGGACGGGGGTTCTATTTTGTCCGCTGAAGGAGGGCTCTTAACAACCTTTTGAAAGGCCCGAAACAAGCGTGTAATGAATGCTTGTGGAAATCTTACTAAAAACCTTACAGGAAACCTTGTTTCTTGTTGACTAGCGAACCTTTCCGCTACCTTGCTGAAAGGTTCAACCCTTGTCATGGAAACCTTTGTGACAACCCTTTATCCTTGCCGACGACAAGGTTGCCAAAACCTTTTAGACGAGCTTTCTTTGCTGTCTGGGATTCTGGTACCCCGGTTGGGTTGGAAGAAGTCACTTTTTCCGCACGTTAACAACGGCAAAAGTGACGTCTCCCAACCCAACCGTGGGTACCAGAATAGACTCCTTGTAAACCGCGATGGGGGAAGTGCGAACTGTGATATACGAGACGAGTTGGTGTATGGTGGTGACCTGCTTTCTGGAAGGTCACGGGTGAAGACTCTGTTTCTCCCGGTTGGGTTGTGGTGATGCCCGCCCCTGTGTGGGGAAGGTAGTTCATGCTTTTGATGACGCCATCTATTGACAATATATAGAACTAAAAAATAAAACCTCGCAAAATTATATTAAAAAGCAAAGAATTTAAATTATAAAAACGCTTTGCGTACATTTTATACAAATGACTGAATCACAACTTTTTACGGGCCTATTCTCGTACCCCGGTTGGGTTGGGAGACGGACTTTTTCCGCCCGTTAACGACAACTACGATTCTCGTACCTGTTTTTCCAACCGGTTGGGATCTCGCTCGGTCGAAAAAAGGACTCCGATTTCTTGCCAGCTCTGTACCTGGCGTAAACAATATTCGCTTGCGTGAAGTGTTGTTTCGATATCAGAACTTATCAAATTTTCGTTTAAAATGGAGGCTGCCAAGACGTTAATTGTGTTTTGAAAGGGTTTATCAGGATAAATGTAATACAATTGACCAATCTGAAGAAGAATTTATCAATTACTTTAGATTTTTTAAAAAGTAGTTAAATCTTTTATCGAATTTAAATAATTTAATCTAATAATTTAATACTACAATCTAAAGTAATTAAATCTTTAAAAGCAGATCAATCTTTTACTACTCCATCAATATAGTCAATAATAATAGTTGATAATTAGGTAAGATCAATTACATTTAAAGATTTAATTACTTAATATTTTCTTATTAAATTAAATTATTAAATTAAATTAGGGTAACATTTTAACATTTTTTTAACGATGAGTGTGGAATGACTTTCCTCATTCCGTATATATCATTAGAATTTTTTTATTTGGGTTTTAATTCAAAGAAATTTGTCTGCAAAGTAATTGCAAAATCTGACAATAAAAGAATTTTTCTTGTTTCTTGATAAGGATGTAATTTTTTTAATCATGTGAAAACTTGCTGAATTTAATAACTTTTTTCATGTTTTATTTTATTATGTAATTGGAAAAATAAACAAATGGTTTGTAATATTAATTTATAAGATTTATTCATGTTAAAATAATTGGCATGGAAAAAAGTTTATTACTTTTCCTCTCTCTAGAAAACTGGTAAAATTACATCAATATAATGAAAAAAAGACTGCAATTTATGTTCTTTAAATGTATATTTTGTAAAAGATAAATGGTTTAACCCCCCCTTAACAATGGACTTATGAAAGCAAGAAAGATGCATTATAATGCACCTTATAAGAGCAGAAGTTAAATCTTCCCACCTCTTACCTTTGGTGTCTTTTGAAAAGATGCGATCAACTTTCCCACTTAAAATTTGTAGATATTTTTAAAAATAATCCAACATAATTTCGAATTGGGAAGCAAATGTACGCTTCGCCATTGTTCCTTTGGCGATTCAAAACTCGAATTGAATCTGAAACCGTGAAACAATGACGATCGCTTGATTTGCTGCGCGAGCAGCAGAAATATGTCACTTTCTAGCGTAAAGCGCGATGTTCGAAACGACCGAGGTACGAGAATCAGACCCCTTCTTTGCAGCATTGTTTTTATATTATTTGTGAAAATTTAGTATCTCGGAAATACTGATATATACAATATAAAGCTTTGTTAAGGTATTCGGTGTTCATAATATTGTATAACATTGTGCAAATATTATATGATATTTCTGTGCTACTGGGGAGTGGTTAAGCCAAACGATTCAGCTAATTGCAATCGTTTCATCTGGAATTTAGACGTTTAATATAAAAAGAACTAAACGAACTCAAACACAGAATCACTGGTTCAAATTTGGTGCTTGATACTGTATTTAAATTGATTTGGCGGTTTCTTAAATCCGAGGGTTACCGGAAAATGGTCTATGAATCCAAAATATTAAAAAAAGGAGAAAATTCGTCTATATCCACTAAGCAATAAAAATCTCGTCTAATTTGGAATCTTTCATAATTTAAAAGCCCTGCTCGCGACAAAAGGATTAGATGAAAAACATTGAAAGATTCCAGACGAGGAAAAAAAGAAACGCCAACAATAATGACAAGTTCTTAGTAGCTGTGGTGTACCGACAGCGGAGGGAAACAAAGAATATGGACGAATTTTCAGCTTTGTTTATTAGCGATAATATAGAACTTCCGCTGTACCGACCAACTTCCGGTGAAATGATTTGTCAATGGGAATATTCAGAATTTCAACTCTCCGTTTGAAGATATTAATTAATGTTTAGAGTTTTTTAATGTTATCCCAGATAGCAGTTTTAGTTTGCAGCAAAGTTGCAGCAATCTTGCTCTGTAAATCTGCAAGCTTGCAGCAAGTTTGACACGGCAAGAGTGCATTAACGCAAACTTGTTAGTCACCACTCCTCAAACTTGTCACAAGCATGCCAATAGCACAGTAGCAAGAAATTGACACGAATGAAGAACGACTCTAGATTCAAAAATTAGTTTATTTAATCTAGGTTACCATGTAATTGTGCGAACATGACTTTGTCATAGGCTAAAATCACATGACAGGAAACATTTAAACATTACCAGAATGGGCTTATTTAGAGAACTCACTGGGAGACAGAGATAATAGTCACGTGGATTTAAATCTCCATCGACAGTTAAAAGCAAATAGTCAGGCAGAAAACCCGAAAACAATTGCAAAGTTAATCCCAGGTAGCACATAATATTGCCTAATATCATAAAATTCGAAAAGTAATATTGTACAATATTTTTCACAATATTGAAACAGTGCAAAAACAAGACTTTTTCAATATTGTACAATGTTTTTTCATAATATTGGATAATGTCATATAATACTGTATAATATTATACCATATTAAATAATATTGTACTATACTAAATAATATTATATAATATTGAATAATATGACAATTACTGAATATTTTAAAAATACATTTTAGAATCATGGAAAAATAATAACCACTTAATTCCTAAGTGCTGGCTAACACTTTGTTAATTTTTGAACACCTCTACTTACAGCGAGCTTTGAAACCAGCACCTTACCACGGGACCAGCGAGACTTGCAACAGGAAACGTAAATATCTAATACTAATAAGAATGAATGTCTGTGTGTGTGTGTTTGTTGGCGGTGTACAGAACAGACCGTAGAACATAGAGCTACCAATTTTGGCACAGATATACTTTGGATGCTGAAGATGTGCACCTCGGAGCCGTTTTTAAAAATTTTAATTCAAATTATTTAAAAATTAATCCAAATTTCGTCGTTTTTTACCAATGACTTCTGAATGAATTGATTGACAAAGAAATTTTTCATGTCATTTTAAAGAGCAAAAAAGTATCTTCCCAATGATATCAGTTTTATTATTATAGAAAATTTTATCTATCTTTTATAAATTTTTAAAGTCATAGAAATTTTAAGGTCGCTGGTTACGAGAGTAGAAATTGACGTAGGGGAGGCGGGGCGTAGCAGCTATAATGGCCGCGAGTATCTTCAAAACAAAATTATTATTGATGTAATCGCTTCGGCAGTACATATTCTAAAATTGGAACAATACAAAGAAGATTAGCATGGCCCCTTTGCAAGGATGACACGCAAAATGGTGAAGCGTTCCACATTTTTAACACTGATCTGAGAAATGCGCTTAAGCTCCTAGCCTTTAAGAGTTTATTCTAAATCTAAATTTAGACAAAAAATTCTTTAAAAATCACCCTAATATTAAAAATCACTTCATGTAAATTGTAAGCGCTCCAGACAAATTTTATATAAATAATTCCTCTCTTTTCAACATTCTTTGCAACGCCTCACAATTTTTTTTTTTTTTTTTGCCTATACTCCATGACAACTGCTTCAAACGTACCCTTACACGGTCTTGGTAGCGCAGCGGTAACGTATCTTTTTTTTCTCATCATTCCACCTCGAGTTCGAGCCGAGAGTGAATTTTGCCTTCGTCAGTGTCAACAAATACTTCGTCATCTTTTCCTCCAATTTTTTGCATACCTAAAAGGAAATATTAGATTTTAATTCTTCCAATACTCTCATTTAGCTTTTGCTTATTTTATTTAATACTATTTTCTCAGTAATTTTTAAACATTTTTTTAAGTTTTAAAATTCTCTAAAAAATTCTCTACAAAATTTTTTTCCACAATGTTATTATCGGCGATTAATTAAGCCTAATAGATAGCTTTAGAATGGTTTGCTGTTTTGTTATGCACAGAATAATTATTCAGGATTTGTTTTTTTTTTCATGCATTTCAATTCAATAATTTTTTTTATTTATAAATGGATGATTCTAGTGACTAGATTTAAATGGTTATCATGAATTCAGTTTTGCGTTTCACAAAGTGTAGTCAATTCTCTCTTTTTTTTTACAGAAAAAATTTTAGTTATTTTAAGTTTTAATATGTAAATTATTTTTAGCTGCAAAATTTAATTATTGTACTTCAAATTTTTCATTGCTTATTATCTTTTCCATTTTTTAAAGAATTTTTTCACTTATCATTTTTTAACACTTAAATATAAGGGATTAACTCAAAGTTCATTATATGTAAAAACATCCTGTACATTTTCGTTTTGTGTATAAAGAATTAAAATTCAGTTATACTAACTAACCTGTTTACTATTTGTGTTTTTAAATTCATTTCTTTGTCCTTATTGCTTTCAGATTACAAAAATTGAAATGTTGAAAATGTCAGCCTTAATTGACTTATTACTATTAATAAAAGACTGGCGAACCAGCTGGTCGCCGTAGGCAGCTAGTGATGACAATAAAATGTAGTTACAGAGCTCGGATCTCGACGAAATTTCATGCGCAATCACAATTACTAATGAATAGTCTTTTTAATTAAATTGGCTTTTATCGTTACAATTTCGAACTCAAAATGAAATTTGAAGTCAAAGAGGAAGCAATTTCAGCTCTTATATCTAAGTTTGCTAATTTAATAAATTAAGGCAATAAGGTTTTAAAGTAATTATAATAAAATGTTTGAAAGCTTTTAAAATAATTCTGAAATTTATTTATTTTTCTTTCAATGTATTAAGGCTTGTTTCGTAGAATTTAAAAAACGCCTTTTCCCAAGAGATGGCGCTGAAGTTTACTAGGCTGTGACGTCATCTTTTTCATCAAATTTTTAGCCTTTTTGCCAAGAAGGAAATAAATGGTACTTTCTGGCACCTGAAAATAACTCACGGGTTCCCTACCCTCATAAAAAAACCGCAAGGACAGTTCTTTCACATTACAAAAAGAGGAGGACCCCTTCGCCGCCTTAGGGTGCGGCAAGAGGGGCGGGCTCTGGTTTGAGAGCAGGTCAGTCAAATTCCCGTTCTGTCAGGAAATTGTTTGAGAAATTTTTCTCCAGCTAGTTTGTCAGTCCAACTTAGTGAGAAAAAAAAAACGCATATTCCTTGATGATTGCCTTTTCATTTTCCCTATCTGAAAATCCTGAACAAATAATGTTTCGATAACAGTATTTTATGCTTCTATAATGACAATGTACTGAATTAAAATTTAAATCAATAATATTAGACTTCCTTGTTTATAATTTCGTGTTATTTAAAAGCAATAACAAGCAATCTATAACCAAAAAAAAATCAAATTCGCTTTTCTGCAGTCAAACCACTAAAACGCTTAATAATTGGTTTAAAACCAAAATAACACTCACTTAGGAGAGCAGGGGGGGACTTAATAAAAATATATAATTGCATTCCGCACACCTCTAAAATTATTGAAGAGATACTCTTGATTTGATTCTCATGCCAAGTCTCCACACCTCCTAACACAACCCAAATTTCTTTTACCTTTACTATAATATTTGTAAGATACACTTATATGATCAAAAGTACCCAGACACTTTCGGATTTTCACACTTTTTAGAGCTTCTCAGGAAAGACTAGACCAACTGCCCTTAAACTTCGGCCATGTAAAAAATAGACTCTAATTCATATTTTACTGTGAAACTTCGGTCACGAGGGCATTTAAGGGACAGAGCGGAAATTGACAGTGGTGTCGAATGAGTGAAAGCATGAGGCGGCAAAAAAATAGACATCTAAAATACCCGGGACTATAGGGGTAGATTGAAAAATTAAAAAATTTATTTAAAAAATTAGCTAGTTTTCCGAACACTATTGCTTTTTTGTAATTCCTAGCTTTAGGCAGGGAAAATGATATAAAAATTTAATTTTTTCCTAAAAAAGCAGTGGAGCGATTGCCGCCACTGGAAATTGATGAAAACGACAAAAATCTGGGCTCACATCGTTCCACAGAAGGGTGAGAATGGTTTACAAATTTCTTCAATGGTTTTATTTGCTATCCACATTGCTTACATGGATTTTTGTAAAAATAGCAAGTTTATTATGGTAAATAAACATGCTAACTAATGGCTTTTCTTTAAAAATCTCATATTTTTTCGCATTTTTTTTTTCTTATAATATACAAATTTTTCCACGAAATAATACGAAACTTATATAACTTATAGAATACTTGATAATGTGTTAGAGAATTATTCCATTAAAATTTGAAGTTCATGCTAATATAGTATCACAATTTTCTTCTGTAATATTTTGCGAAAGCACTTATATCTCTATATGAACATTTTGGAGTAACTTCCATATTGCAAAGTTTCATCCAGTTATGTATATTAAATCATATTAATTATAATATTAATCAATGCGATGAACGTAAAATCAAAAGTTACATACTCTAATAGGTTTTCCTCATTTTAAAAAAACATTATTTTGTCTTTAGAGAATATATTTTTTTTAACTTCAACCCTAAATAATTTAGATGTTGGAGAGGTGGAGGAAAGTTTCACGTCTATAAGGCGCCTGGCTAGAAATGACGTATGACGCTTATCTATTGGTTTTGCAATAAAGAACTTTTTAGGTGTGCACTTATTTGGCATATGAATAATATGACCTGCCCATCCTATCCTATGTAATTTTATAAATTTAATAATATCAGTATAGTTCAAATACTTACACAGCTCATGGTTATATATTCTTAGCCACACATCATCCGACTCTATTACATCAAAATATTTTTTAAATTTTTTCTTTCAAAAGTTGCCAAAAATGTTTTATTTATTCAATTATTTTTTGTTTCCGAGTCATAGCTTAAGTATCTAAAACATAAGGTTCACGCCAGTGTAAATAC
>BGPR01013549.1:0-41449 GCA_013235015.1 Araneus ventricosus
ATGGATCACAAGATTCACTGGCGCTGTCTATCTCGACTAAGAATAAAGGAGAATGGGTTCATGTTGGTGATCTACAGGACAAGACCGCTAGGCCTAGAGCAACAAAATTTGTGCAAACATACTTTGAAGAATGGGAATGTGCACCTCGTAGCCGGGTTTTTTTTGAAGTTTTAATTCATCAAAATTTAAGCGACATTTTGGCATTTTTCCTTAATAACTTCCGAAAATATTACACCATGAAAATGATTTTTACACCATCTGAAAATTTAAAAAATTATTCTTTTAATGATATCAATTAAATGAGCGAGACAAAGAACACAAAAATTTAACAAATATATTTACCAGAATAATAATAAAGAAAGAATTTAAAGTCATAAGAATGCATCTTCAGGGTGAGGTTCTTATGCGTGTATTGACCTATGGTAGCGGCAGGTGTGACAAAGAATAGAAATTGCATAGCAATTTAGGAGCGGAAACGCAATCGTAACACGCTGAAGGCCGTTATTGTGGATCACGCAAAATTTCCGTACAGTAGTATGGTTCAAGGTTATAGTAATCCGAACTAGAACAGCCGTTCCCGAGCTTTATTTCCTTCAATGTCTCCCTTGTTATTGGTAGCATAGAGGTAACGTATAAGTTCTGGGGTCGGAGGGTTACAGGCTCGAAACCGGATTCCACTGAAGACCCATCGTGCATGGGACCTATTGCACGCTAAATCAAACGTAGGGGTCAAACGTCCTCTCATTGGTGTGGTGCGGAGAGGGAGTGCCAGCTCAGGTGTCGTCCTCGTCATCTGACCATGGTTCAAAATTAAGAGCCCTCGCGTTGCTTCAAAACGGGACGTAGTTTGGTATAGTTTATTCAATATAATTAAAATATGCCAAACAACAATAGTCATATTATTTTTGAGTACCCTCAATTATCATGTCCATCCATCTTCGTATTAATGTTTTTATTTATAATTTAATGGCTTAGATAAGTTCAAGAGTCTTTTGGTTCTGTATTTTTTTCCATTTTTATGATAGTGTTAGTTCAACGCCAAAACAAATTAAAGGAACATTGAAATAATTGAATGAAAGCCAACTTATAACGAAAGAAAAGAATAACTCATCCTGATGTTCAATTATTCACTCCTACTTTTAATCGGGTTTCAAATAAATCTTCAAAACCAGAAGCGTTGAGAAGGTTTCGTATTTTTCTGGATAACTCTAAAAGAAAATGGAAAGAAAAGAAAATGGACAGAAAGAACAGTGGCACATAGTATCAGTGCAGCATTTGCGGGGACATTGGATTGGACAATATGATTGAGGGTAGGCGGTACTGTCGACAACCAGTTATCAATCAAATAATAGGTCTTAGTTTACTCATGTCTTTTCCTTATTTACTGAATAGGCTTTTGAGTAACTACAGTAGCACAAATTTCAAGTTTCGCATTAACTTGAAGAAGCAAAACTTTTTTTTGCCTATTTTAACCCCGTAACTTTTGTGTTTTCCTGAATTTCGAAGGCCATTCTCGCGTACCCTTACATGGTCTGCAGAGTATAACCCATGGGAACGCGTACCACAGTTTAGGAATCTCTAAATTAACGTACGAAAGGTATACTCACGGTTCAGAGTAATGGGAGAGCAACCGTTCATTGCTGCATCAAAGAATATGCGTTACTGGTTCTTCAGAGTGATGTAACAGGAATCGGAAACGAACGACTTAACCCCTAAAATGCAAGACCACGGAGGGGTTCGATTTGCTTGTCGGAATGCTTGGATTCTGCTATTCTCTATCTGCAAATTCTAGTGTCATTTATTGGAATTTTCGTCTACGATTTAATTCTGACAAGTTGAGTAATTAATTTTAAAAGGATTTATTTTTTTCAAAATTTATTTACAATAATAAAAAGGAAGAAAGTAAAGAGAGATGGTGAGGGGGGAAGAAAATGGGAGGGAAAAGTTATTGTAAACATCATATGACAATAATAGTATTCCTGTTCTGTTTTCTCCACGCACAGAGGAAATCTGCTATCCTCTCTTCACTTTGGGTCAGTTGACTCGTTCTCTCACTGTGTCTCTCTGCAAGTGTCTGGTGTTCACCCCTCTGACATTTTTTTTACAAATCAGGTTCAAATAAAAAATATGGTACGTCGTCATACAGAAGAAAATCCACGTGGCAGTTAATTAGCCAATTATATTCAAAAACGAAGTGCTTAGAAATCTCTGGAGATCTACACACACTATGCAGAACATTTAATTATGCATCGGCATAAAGAAAGATGGTTTCAATGTAAAGGAAATAATGGAAAAGACAAAAATAACCTTTTAAGCATATTCTAAATACTAAAATACAAAATAAAAGGGTATTTCCTTGTGAGTCAGTCAAAAAAGTACAAAAAAATAAATAAAAAATGTTCATATTTATCTGATTGCGAATTTCAAATCATGAAAAAAGCCCCACAAGAATAATGTTATGAAATTTGACCGGTACCTGATGTTATATTGAATGCGTTCCGGTACACCTTCTAAATCAAATGAAAACATAAAATTAGATTACCCTGAAAATAGCGCAAAAACAAATCTCGATATCCTCCAAAGATGTGGCTAACCTAGTTAGTTGCCTACAATGGCTGTTTCATAATCCGAACCTGCACCTCCCCATGATGCGCCGGTGTCAAGCTTGTATCGAAGGTGGTGGCTATGACTTCCAACAATTAAATTGGCATGACAAGGGTTGCTCCGTGTCTAATTTTTTTTGCAGATTAAATTGTGAAAACAGACCGACCTCATTAAATCCACTTACAGTCATTTGCCGACGATTTTGCTTTTGTCATCATTTGTAGAACTCGCCGGAAACTGGAACAGTATACGAATTTAGCACTTGAATCTTTTAAGATCTTGACTGACAAAAATCAATTCTATATCCCAGAAGAAAAATCACAATATTTGTTAACTGTCCAGAGGTCTATTCGTCAGATGGAACACCCAACCAATAAAAAGAACAACATCTCTAAAATACCTGGGAGTTACATTAGATAAAAAAATAAATTGGATGACATACATTCAGGATCAAGGAGCTAAATCTGTCAGCCGTATCAACAACTGTACAATGCAACAGGGCCTAGTTGGCGGCACATTAGGTAAATTTTTCAAAGGTCTACTCTACAGAAGTGGCGAAAGCTACGATCTTGTAATACTTGGCGCATACATGGGAGGGTGCAAGGTCAATATTTGGCAAATTTTTTCACTCTGCGTGTTTCAGGTTAGGGCATCAATTCCGATACTTTTTATCACACCTTGTAAGGAATTAATCTAGGTTATTATGAATAATCAGTGAGAAATTTATTGGGAAGAAATGTTTCGCTCAACATTATCAGTAAAGATTTAATCAGAAGAATGAATTCATAACTGGATCAGGAACTCTTATAAATTTATTACCTAATTAATTTAATTTGTGATATTTCAATTGACAGTCATGTTTTCAAATAATTATTCATCTACCTTAAGATTATATTTTTTAACATGTGGTTAACATTTTTCCGCAGATGCTGCTGGAGTGTTTGACTGACTAAGCACTGTTAAACATACACGTTCATATGTAAAGTATATTTTCGACGGAAATGAGTCTCAGCTTCCAGATCCTGAGACTCACAAACCCAAAACTGTCATCTTCCACCGAAAATGATGCGTTGTTTAAAATTCAGTTCTCGATAGTTTCGAATCTTTTCAAAACTCCTACGGATAAAAGGAAGAATTTAATTTAAATTACAAATTATAAATATATCATATAAATAATAAATTAGCCGCTATTGTTTTAGTAACATGAAACGCCGTTGTTTAATAGAATGGCCGTTAATACTCTCGTTTTTTAATGAATATTAGTCAGTGAAGAAATTAATGATTTAACTACGCTATTTATAACTGAATGTAATGTTTATAGTACGGCGATGAATTTTAAAGAGTGGAGTGATGGTTCGTATATCGCACTAGTTATCCTATTGCTGTTCTAACACAGCCTGCTCTGGCTACAAAAATATACATTTATAGAACATAATAAAACCGTATATTTTGAGCCATAAAGGATGTACCAGAATTAATAAATCAAAAGTAAAAAAAAAACTTATATAAAATCAATAGCACTTCTCTTAGTAATAAGATAGAGACAGGCAAACTCTATAAACAATTCTTAATATTTTTTAAAATAATTCATTAAATATAAGCAATAGGATACTTCGAAAAAAGCAATGATCTAACAAAAGTCATGGTGTAAAGTACTTCTCTTCTCACCTAACTTTTTTATCTTGCACTTACCACGGAAAAATGACTAGCGTGGAACGAGAATATGGAAAAAATTACTACGGAACATAAATAGAAAAGTGAAGACAAATTACTTCTTTATATCATTTATTTTAAATACTAACTGGTAAAAGGATTAAATTAAATTACAAATGATTAATACGTCATTAACCATTCAATTCCATTTAGAAGCGGGATACAATAGATCACGTTACCTTAATAATACAACAGTATAACATAAGATAGTTAAACAAGCTAATCGCAGTCAAGTTTGTAAAAGAAATAAAATCCAATGAATGGACTGATTCTCAAAATAGATAAATGACAAGTATATTAACCATCTATACATGCTATTTAATACAGAATTTCATGTCCTCAAGTTGGTACGAATTAAGATTTATATGCGCCATCTGTAACTTATACAAATTTTCCCTCACCAAATTTCTTATGTTTGTATTTGAATTTGCCCCTTATTCCGGCCCTAGAAATTCTGAATCTTGTGGCACGTGTTCCACAACCTAGTCACTTTTCTTCTTTATGATCTAGTCTTTGTCGATGTTGCTTTGACAAGTACAAACATGCTCCCAATACTTTTCAACTGCCTCTTAAAGCCCATATTACCGTAGAATTTTAATCAGCGGGAATAAAAACATGATGATGTGAAAGCACTAGAATGTAGAAGATGATGACGAGATTTTTTCCAGAATCCGTACTGTGACTGCAAAAGCTGAAGCATTTGAACAATCTAATGCCGCAGCCTCTTTTATAGACTATTAGAGATTGTTCAAAAGTACCACAGCGTCGGGCAAGAACCGGATCCTGATAAACTGCTTGGAATGCAACTAAAGTAATCGTAAATTGACTTGTTGGGCGCTGCAGTTTTATTAATCACAGTGTAATTTGCATTTCTTTTGGGCAGTTGCTCCTTATAGTGCCGCTTGAAGGGAAGTTTTTCTACTAATTTTTTTTCTATGCCAAGAAAAAAACCGTCAATGTGCATGAAGTGCCCCACTTTAAAATCGGCTTATAATTTACGGTTTCTTGAAATGTCTACGGGTTGTTTATATACTCTGTATTTATATTTAGAAAAAAATCAAGTATTTATATAGCTTTATAAATGGGAATAAATAAGGTTCATATCACAATGAGAATTTATCTTTTGAATAGTTAGGAATTAAGATTTGTAAAATAAGTAACACCACTTTTAATATTTTTAAAGATTCTATATAATATTTTAAAAATTTACTGGAACAATTTAATTTGGAACTAGTTATTTTTCTTTAATATAAAGCCTGGAGTCTTATTTCTGGGCTGGTAAATGAAAATTAGTGTTATAACTATTTGTTTCGGATGTGAAATGAAAACGTCGATGTTACAATACTTTTCCTAATATCTCCATATTTACCAAAAACGTATCAATCTTAAGACGATTCAAGCTAGGTAATATTCTTGATTTGTTGATGTAACTAAGGAGGAAACGACACAGCCAATTTACGCATGCGAGTGATAAAATATAGCAGAACCCCCATTTGGGGAAATCGGAACTAACTACATTGAATCCTCCCATTTCCAACGAAACCCCACCTAAATAACGCCATGTTGGATCTTTAGAATGGATAAATGGAATTTTTTTGCAATATATACTTTCTGGATACCTTTATTTGTTTATTTTTTAAATTGTGAAATTATGACAAGTTCGTCAGGAAAAAAAATCGAGGATCTCTTCGAAGCACCTATTATTCAAGATCCTCGATATAAGGACAGTGAGTTTAAAATGTTTTTCAAAACACTCATCATATCTGATTTAAATACTTTACAGTCACAATTAGCAGATATATTAAAATTTAACAGATATATAAATTTTTTTGAATTAATTAAAAGTTAATCAAACCCTTCATATTATACAGTATGACGCATATGCAGCATATTCTAATAAATACTAAAACAAATAATTGAAAATTAAAAAGTGTTGAAAACAATAGAAAGTTAAAAAACAATAAAAAGAAAAAAATATGAAACAGAAGAAGTAATCAACGATCATAAAAATACAACTTTTTGCTCTCCAAACGCAGCGGCATCCAGTGATTGCATCATTCATTTTACTACAACTAACCAACCCATCACTGAAAAATTAAACAACAAAAATTACCCAATAATAAAATAGCCAAAAACACATAAAAGTAAAGACTAGAAAACAAAAGAAAAAAAAAATCAAAATGAAAAATTGGACAAGCCCATTGGCGGACTTTATCAAAGAGCCACCCACCAAAAGAGTTCTAATTTGGACACATTTTCTGACCAGGGCAAGACTTACAAAATCAAAAAATATACCCTCTGTGGCTCTGAATCTGTCCAATTGAAATATAAGAAATAATCCCTTTGAGAAGAATAAAAAGAAGGAAAGAAACAAGCATAATTAAAACCTTTAAAAACATATCCAGTAGAAAACTTGAGAATGTAAAAAATGATTCATCCTCAGCCGAGTTAGATGCAGGAATAGGACGGCGACTAAAAACCAGAAACAAAGGTTAAAAAATATTAGAAGCTAGCACACCTAGCTCCATCTATGAAGAAAAATTCGAACCAATAATACGAGAGCAAAGGTGTAAAAAATTGATTGGGGGCAAGCACACCTAGCTCCATCTATTAGGAAAAAATTCCAACCTATATCCAGAAGGAAAAAAACTATTCAAACTTTTTTAAATAAGCAGTTAATATTAAAGTAATTATTTGGGTAGCAATTATCTTTTATAATGTTTTTTAAATTATCTAGAGCTTTAACAAAAGTTGAGTGGTTATTACAAATGTTTTTTTATTCTATTAATTTGAGAAGAAGTGGAATTTCTCATAATTCTAAAGTAAAGATTAGTCTGAAAATCACAAAGTGTTATTGTTATCATTGTTGATCACTTCTGTTTCCTTTTTCTCTAGCTTTTTAAAGTTTTAATTTTTTAATTTTCTATTCTTTTTAACATTTTTTAAAATTTTCTATTGTTTAAATAATGTACCAATTTGTAATATTTTCAAATATTAATTTCTCTTCTCTTTACGAAATAATAAAATTTCGTTTTATTTTGGTACTATTGCTGCAGCTTTTCAAAATGCTTATCATGTGGTATAATTTGATAAAATATGCATTACTTCTGCTTTCTCGAACCTTGATAGATAAATTCCCGAATAATAAGATTTAGTAAAAAAATTATTTTTAAAGAAATTGTTTCGTTGTTACTGTCGAAATACATTATTTATTGTCATTATCGTCAATATTTATGAACTGTTATAAAATATCTAATGGGGCCTTTCCATTAAAAAATTTAAGGGGAAAATCAGTTTTTTAAATAATTAACATTGTTTACGAAATTAACTCCTAATGATTGAGGTAGCTTCCTTTCATATAGTACATTTCTAATAATTTCCCTATTAAATCTTTCAGCCACACCTATCATTTCGTTAATAAATAAATTCTATGATCAAATTTATACCTGTTTTCATTAATGATCTCCTAAAAATTATACGTAAACTCTAATTCGAGGTCATGTTATACAATTTTTTTCTTTTTGCTCGTTTCCTGTTACTTTTGGTTTGAATATGTGGTAATCCGAGAAAAAATAACGATTTTTATTAAGAAAATTAGCGGTAATACACATAGAATGTTCGTTAATGATGATCAACAAATATTTAGATGCGTCAAAAGATTGTACTGGTACTGGACACCATATATCTAAGCGTTCCCTTTCCGTAGCACAATTGGTTAAAATTTCATCGATTGTTTAAGCGATGCCATAGTAGCTTCCTTTCTTTTCGAGATGGACAGATTTGCAGGAATCTGAAATCTAAATAAATACGCAAACTTTTATTCAAAACACAAGACATAATAATTCTTGCAAAATATTATTTAAAAAAGAGGTATATATTTTTACAATAAAATTAGATTTAATCGTAAATAGCCACATTTTCTGCAAGTTCACACTAAATATTTTCTGTGTCTTCCTGAGGATTTTTTAAAACTATTCCTGTCCTTGAACTTCTGATTGTAAAATGTTTCTTCAAAAAACATACGTGAACACTCTCTCAATTTGGTTCAAATACATCGTCAGTAATTTTGTACAATATGACAGAGTTTCAGAAGTTTCACGATTAAGAATGGGATCACGAGTCTAAGCTTACTGTTTGTGATTACAACATTAAAGCATGATCATCAATGTGGTGTTATTGCTTCTGCCTCCACACCTATTAGCTTTACATATCAGGAACTAACACCTATGAAGTCCGTATTCTGCAGCCAGTGAAACAAAGCTGATAAAATTTCATCGGAAGCTTTTGAGAATTTATGTCCCATCAAGTGTATATGCAATCTTTATTGTTGGTCAAGGGATCTTCTGATGAGACGTGTATGATGGTGGAGTTACATAGACACGGCTATCTACTATAATTTGACAACAAGACAAGGATTTTTTGCTAGGAAAAGTTTTTCGGCAATCAAAGGGTAAGATAATTAGGTCCTCCATCTTTTCTATTCTAAGAAGAAGAAACAAAAAGCACCTAGCTGTTTATGTAACGTGGATTTAATTATAAATCTTCTTTTCTTCGTCAATATTAGCTGCTTTGATCGTCTCCTTCATTTCTCAGCATTTAAAAGAAACACCAACTCTAGGCGAACTAAAAACCAAATTTGGCTCTGGTATTAAATAGGATTTTGGAGTACCAGAGAATAACTATAGGGGTCATCAACAATCTTCCTGAATCGAATTCATCAACGCCCACAGTCTCGAAATGACTTTGTTTGTTTTATCAAAACGTACGTGGTCTTCGCACTAATAACTGTTGATTTTTCCAGTTCTATGGTTTCTGACGATCAAGATGTTATTTCAATTACCGAGACATGGCTTTGTGAAGATATTGTTTCCTTGGAACTTTTCGACGAAAGATACCTGGTATTCCGAAGGGATCGTGTTTCCTCATTCAATTCTTGCAGACGTGGTGGTGGTTTTCTTATAGCTGTCAAAAGGTGTTTTTCTTCCTGTATTTTGGATTTTATGGATTGGATCTCGGGATGGATTCATCTCTGTCTGGATTTCATTAAAATTAAATCACACGCAAGAAAAATGCTTATTTGTGTTGTTTATTCTTCGCCTTCCTCTCGTGCCTACACGTATGTAGAATTTTTACATTGTTTTGAAAGATTTGGATTTGTTCGCTATATTTTCATGTGTGGTGATTTTAATTTATATACATATGATGATTTTGGTGATCACAAGAATCCAATTTTAATTGAATTATCCAATTTTATTAATCTTTTTAATTTAAGATAATTTAACAATACTTTTAATTGTAATAATGCATTTCTTGGTTTGATTCCATTTGATATTGATTTTATTCATATTTCTCTCTGGCACAGTGACAGTCCTTTGGTTCCCGAGGACAAACATCATCTTCCTCTGTCAGTTTCCATATGTGTTGTTGTTGTCCACCTCAATAAGAGAATGCGAATATCTTTAGATATGATTTTAAAAGGGCTGATTCTTTAAATATGCGTAACAGGAGGTGCAACGGTAACGACTGGTGTCACTTAAAAACTGACGAGAATTAGAAACTTGAAAATATGCAAGATAAGCGAACAAAATGTCAAATATCTTCAGATCTATTCATGTTATATTAACGAAAATGATTATCTGGGGGTATTTTTTGAAGAGGAAGTCATCTATGTCAGTAAAAATGGGCGTTGTCATTGGAAAGTTTGAAGTTAGTGCAATTTCAAATTGTATGTAGAAGACAACGTATGAAAAATTTAACCTTAAAATCTTTTAGTGTATGTTATTCCAGTAAAATTTCATATTTTGTTTTTCTACTAGATTAATGACGGCCAAATAATTGCAGGTTGGTTCTTTTTTTGCCTGCGACTGTACATTTAGAACTAGAGTAGTGTAATTGAACAAAACTTGTGTGTTAAAAAGGTCGAATGCTTTCAGGGAAGAATCGCCCTCAGGAATCCTCTCTTTCTACAGAATATAAACACATTGGCACTGGATGACGATCTGCATTATTTGTAAATGCGAACGTCTGAAAAGAAGAGAAAATTTACTTTTTTCTCATTTCTCTGTCTCCTTCGTATGAGCTATTTTTCATTTTTATCGCCTGTCATTCTCAAATTTTTAAGAGCGAGATGCTTGTTTACTGTACAGGCTTTGAAATTTTAGGCTGTGGGATTAGTGGATTGAAAAAACAGATTTCAAAGTTAGAGAGACAAAGTTAAAGAAGACTAAAAACCATAAAACAGGGTTACTCTGCACTTGCCGAGGTAACTTGTCACCAGTATAAAAGTTTTATTAAAAATGAAATAGAGAAAAACTAATGAGGAGTACGTGATTAAAAAATTTTATTTCGGTTCGTAGCAACACTAAATAATGTATCTTATTCCTTATCATATATAACAATTATTCAGGAGGTCCAGAAGGAAGAAAACATTGAGCCAGTTTTAAAGCGAAAATTTTATTGCCAAAAAATCTGCCTATGGTGACGAAAGTACAACAATTTGAAAGGCAAGTGCATTGAAGTGTGAAAAATAATAATATATTTATTAGTTAAGTTGTAGTTACTTTTTTTCTAACGTGTGGTTTATTTGCATCAAAATAGATGGTTTCTTGACACCAGGAAAATTTGCGGTACAAAGCAATCCCAGTTGGGTTTTTAATTTATTTTCGTATTTAATCGAGAACGATGTCTTCAGATTTACTCAAGGTGTATGAAAGAAAGTTAGGGACTTGTAAGTATAGGGATTTCTATCCAAGGGCCCTAAAAGATTGCTTTGATACCATTTCATAAGGTTAGTGCATTCTTATACGGGCAGAAGATTTTGTTTTTGGTATCCCAAGTGAATAGATTGTTACAAAAGAAAGGCACTTCATATAAGAAAATCTGGAAATTCTCTGGATTTTTACCAATGAGAATTAAAAGGCAGTTGCAACTTGCATAGTCCAGTTCGCTGAATTTGGTGTTCCTGTCAGTAATGCAGACCTTACATAACTAAGAAAAGTCTAGTAATAGATATATATAATAATAATACACTTAAAAATGACCGGATAAAAGGGTTTCTAAAAGCTCAATCAAAAAGCAATCCTGATTTGACTGGATACAATGGCGTAAAATTGTTTATTTTAATTGGATATTTGTAAAAAAAAAATGTATATTTCCGCCCATGTTTTCACTAAATGCATCTAACATTGCACACAGTTTCTTACTGAAATTTAGTGAAAAAAAAATCATCATTGCCAAAAATCCGGACCTATAAAGTAACTTTGAACCAAAAATTTCGAAAAATTTTACTTTATTATTAATCAACAGTATGATCCAAATTTTGCTTCAAAAAAGGTTTTTCTATTAATCACTCAACGAAGGAAAAATCAGAAAAGCTCTTTTCAGAGAAATATATGTAAATAATTTCAATAGACAGATATACCAATAAAGCCAAAAATAAAAAAAAAAGTAATACAAGCAATCCTATAGTAATTTGAAGTATACGAAAAGCAGACAACATAAACAAGGAATCCATTCTAGTTCACTTTTTCAAGTGCTAGAAACTGTTCGAAATGGATTCAAAAGAATATTTAAGGAGTTTTCTGTAGAAGCAGGCCTATTAGGCTAAGACAGCTTCTCATAGCCCGAACTCCCCAAAAAAATGAGAAACCAGGAAGCAAATCCACAAGTACAAACATCAGAAGAAAAAACATTAAATACGCTAATAAGACCAACAAAATATTAGCCATCAAGCTTAATTAATAAGCTTTCATAAGGTAAAATCAAAAAAAAAATTACCCCTGTAGAAAGAAGCCAGATTAAAATAATTCGCCTGCGCTTTCGAGAAAAGCAAAACATTAAACACTAGTCTCCGTGGCGCCATCTATATTCCCATAAGAGGAATAGAAAGGCAGAAAAAGGAAAAAAAGAAAGAAGAGGCCTATACAGAAATCTCTTTTCTAGCATGGGAAGGAGACCAATTCAGATATATTAAGAGAGAAAAAAATGCGGGCAAATTATTTTAATCTGGCTTCTTTCTACAGGGGTAAGTTTTTTTTTCATTTTAGCTTATGAAAGCTTATTAATTAAGCTTGATGGCTAATATTTTGTTGGTTTTATTAGCATATTTAATGTTTTTTTCTTTTGATGTTTGTACTTGTGGATTTGCTTCCTGGTTTCTCATTTTTTGGGGGAGTTCTGGCTATGAGAAGCTGTCTTAGCCTAATAGGCCTGCTTCTACAGAAAACTCTTTAAATATTCTTTTGAATACATTTCAAATAGTTTCTAGTCCTTGAAAAAGTGAACTAGAATGGATTCCTTGTTTTTGTTATCTGCTTTTCGTATACTTCAAATTACTATAGGATTGTTTCCATTACTTTCTTTTTTTTATTTTTGGCTTTATTGGTATATCTGTCTATTGTTCTCTGTTTTTGTTTTGCTGCTGCAATGGCGCGCATCTTAAACATTGTCGTAATTTTTCTAATTTTTCTAGCTTCATTTCTTTTTCAATTAAATTCTTTTATTCTTTTTAATTTTTGCATGTTTTTAAATTTTTTTTTTCTTGTTCCAGTTTTAATTTTGCTTTCTTTTTTAAATAATAATTTTATAAAATTTTTTTTTTAAATCATTGATTGTTTGCATACTAAATAATTTCAAAATTCTTTCAGAACGCATTAAATAGAAGCAAAGAAATCCCGTTTCACGGAATATGCAAAGCCAATTATGATTGAAAAAAAATCCGTTATCACTTTTAGTGTTTCAAACTGTCTAGATGCTACCGAAAAAGAAAGAAAAAAAACCTGTATTCTAAATTCGAATTATCTAGTACCATAAATAAATTGAAAAAGTCATTTATAACGTATGGTTATAAGTGACTGTTCCTTCTTTGACAGATTTCGTTCAAAATTAGACACACATTAACATTTTTGGTGTTAGTTTAAACCTCTGACTACCTATTTTTTAAAACCGGTATTTACATGCAACATTCAGAAACATGTTCAAATACTGTTAAAATAAGCGAATTGCTATTTATGTGGAAATCTTTATTATTATAATACGATTCGGCATTGTAATAGTAAGGAGTAGCCGCAACAGCTTGCCAAAATCGTCGGATGCACCAAAAATTCTACTTTCTTCCTACCCGCGGAAATCGCGGGATAAGCAGTCAGAGGCTTAATGTATTGAATCTCATTTATCTAGCTTGCTGCGTTTCTAAGTTGCATTGTATACTTTCAATTGACAAGCAGATATACAAACGGATTTGGATTTATATATTATCAGGTTTAGACAAAAAATTCGATGCTGCATTGCAATTGTGATACTAAAACAACATACCAAATTTAATCCATTGAGCTTCTTATTTTTTAAAATCAATTTTTAACGAATCGGGCTTTTAAGTGTTAACACTACATAAGGGAATGTGAATTACGTGGAAATACTGGTCGGATGACGAGACGGGTTCCTGATCCGGCACAGCACTTTTCGAACATACACACGACACCTAAATCAATTGTGCTTTATTGACAGCGTCCTGTTAAACGAGAAATTTGTTTTCAAAAGGGGACTTCTGTAAACTCGGCCGAAATTGTTTTTTTTTGGGTAAAATCTGAAATTCTACCATTCATAGTTATGTTGTAGTAAATTATCAAAGTTCCCATATTATATTAGAAGAGGACTTTTATGCAGCAGACATAATTTAACATCAACATGTTGCAGTTCATCGCTAGATAACTTGTATAATTACAACAAGAAAAAATGCTTGACCAATGACTTTTATGGAGAAAAATGGCAAATGAAGAAAAACTGACGTTTAAAGTTTCTGAATATTAATTAATCCTTTTCGTTATTTCACACACACACACACACACACACACACAAAAGTACACCAGCCCTAACTCTCTATAAATACAGAAATAAATTCAAAATTTTTCCACTGAACCTATGACGAACACGAGAACGATTATGGCTAGTATATGTATGATATCAAATAACTATAATAAACATTCCAGAAGAACACAATTCCTTTCGGCAAGAGATTCAAACTTACCTGAAAAAATTAAGTGACTTTAACCACAACTAAAATTCACTTACACTATTTCTTTTACAAATAATTTTTATTTTTTTAAAATCAAAGGTTTGATTGAAAAAACAAAGTAAAAAATTTTAATTTCACTTTGGTTTAATTGAGTTTAAATTTAATTTACTTACAAATAAACAAATTTTGAATTTGGTTGGATATTTCTGTGTTTATAAAAATCTTCCTTGATTTTTTGAAATCTAAATTTTACTTAAAAATTAATACATTTTAAAATTTAAATTTATTTCCGAATTAATTAAATTTTAATTTTGTTTGAGTTTCTACAAACAGAATGGATCTCTTAAATAAAGTACATAAACATGGTTACACAGAGGACAAAATTATGTTTTATAATAAATATACCGTTTTATTTCTTCCGATAAATACATAATTATTGAAAAATTAAAACTTGGATTCTGTTGAAATACAAGACTACTAGGTAGATAAAATAACTGCTCCACTACATAAAGAAACTAAATTATCTTTTATGAATTTTGTCCATCGAGATAATATCAAATGTATGCGTATGGTGCTATCAATCCGCAGTTACATTCCAAAATCTCATATCAGATGAATTATTAATTTTCTTCAAAAATTTTTTAAACTGTTTTCTGCATTTTGAACAGTATGACAATTACACAGAAACTTTTGAAAGCTATTGAACCTTCTGATAAAAATTTAGATTTCAACAATGCGTTGTGATCGTACTGCTATTGTAGATATTGTTACAACAATTTCTTTTTGTGTTAATTTATCTCTGTCAATTTTTAAACCCTTTTGAGGAATTGTTCTTTTCATTGGCATCGATTTGTGTTTTAAACATAAATCTATCATTGGTGATAAATTTTTAAAAATCATGACTTAAAAAATAAGCGTCATTATCCAATTAGATTATTAACCAGTATCTTACCGAAGATAATATCATAATTGAACTTTAATTAAATAAAACTTTCAAAAGATAAATTAAATTATTTGTTGTGATTAGAAACCCTTTTCGGTGCATTGTAAAACAGTAAAGGCATTTAGATTAAATATAATGAAAATATAAAAAAATTCTTATTTTATTGTATTACAAAATCTACAACTATTTTTATGTTATTATTCATCATAAATATTTATGTTTTATAAACATCATAACGATTTGAGTTCCCGTGTCATTGTGGTATATAGTAAATGCTGCACTTAAAATAGATAGTTTCAGAGCAGCATAAGTAATAGGTGGAAGATAACAACTGATGTCCCGGGAGAAAAGAAGGGAATTATGAGCGTTCATTTATATAAGATAAGCAACACGAGGCCTATAAATTTCTAATTTGAAATCCTAATAGCAATTCAGTTTCTGATGTCGATAATATCTTTTATAATCTAAGTGTATCTGAATTAAATATATATCAGATTATTCAAGGTTTCGTGACATTATTATTTCCACGTTTAATACATGTTTTAAAACGTAATGAAATATTTCAGATACATTAACATAGGGGCTGTCGATAAATGATGTCACACTTTATTTAAATATGTTTTCCCTCTCCCCCCGCTGTCACAAAGTGTCACACTTCACCATACCCCCCTTGTCACATGTCACGCTATATTACATAAACATATACTTGCAGTTCAGAAACAAAGCACTACGATATAGATCATATTTCAAATTTTATTTCTAAACTTTAACTATGTGTTTTAATGGCATTTGTGAGCATAAAAATAATAATGATTATATGTGTATGAAATAAGATTAAGGTTTACAACAAAAAACATAATTGGCATACAATAGTAATAAAATATTAATATAAAGGAGAGCAATTAAACTATTCGAAGCTGTCTAACTCTGCCAACTTCTGGCTGACACTTTCCAGTGATTTTATGCGCACCAATTATGTGTTTCTTCTACATGACATTGAATGAAAAATACAAACCACAATGCTTAAAACACGAGTAAGAAGCACACTTTGCACTGAAGAACAGTAGAGGTCATATGGCAACACTTTGTAACTACTCCCCACTAATCGGGGAAGAAGTTCCTCTGCTTTCAAAATTTCTGCAGCAAAGGGTGATGGAAATTTATAATTTTCTTAGTCAGCTCGATTTATCGGTGCTTTAAGACTTTTTCATGTTGTCTTGCTCTATAAAAAAGATAAGGTCAACCTGTTTGTTCCACTACCAGTTCTACCACTCACCCAGGTGGGGCGACGTAACTTTTGTTGGACTTTTCAAGGGTGGGACAGGGGGAGGTTTTCTTCTGATGGTGAAGAATTTCTGCTGCTACCATATTCTCAGAAACTACACTGAAGGCTTTTTTTAAAATGAATGGAATATAAGTGAAAAAAAATCACATGAAAGTTGTTTTAGCCCCGATTAAAAAATACCCTTAAATTTTGGTAATTTCAAAATTTAATCTGCTGATTTTAAATGTCTTTATTTTAATCAAAATGTAATGATGTCACACTTCTTGTTACCCCCTCCCCTCCCCTTGTCACAAACTGTCAAAATTACACGAACTCCTTCCCTCCTCCAAGCGTGACATTATTTGTGGACGGCCCATAGACAATAATAAAATATTATTAACAATAATACAATATTAAAAAAAACAATATTATTAGCTTTTTGATAGTTATTTTAGCTTTATCTAGTGCTATACATTATTAATATGATGAACTGATTTAAACGTTATATTAATTATCGAATTATTATTCTTTTATCTATGGAAACAGATCGGATTCTAAGTTAATATGATAACGCAGCAGTAAATAATAAAGCAATATTTTTATTCAAACTTTAAGAAATGTTTCAAACGAATTAATGTGGCCGTCCAAAGTGTAGAATTAAGCAGGATCATATTAGTAACATGATGACTCGTAGCTCCCTCGAACTGATTCGTCATGAATCGAACAACATTGTGCGCATGTGCTCTGACAGTATCTACAAATGCTTTTCGTGCTTCTAAAATCTTTGAAATACTGACAGAACGCCGCCCCAAGTCCCCATACCTGACGCCATTACAGCGACCGAATCGGTTGAATGGACATGGGACAATTGAAACACTGACAGAACGCAAGCGCATAATTTGATATAGATAATTTTGCTCTCGCTGGAATGACTTTCTTTCGCCACTGCAGCAAATTTTATGTTCTATCGCAAACGAAATATTTTTAGAAAAAGTCTTCAAAAAAATTGAAAATAAATCCAATCCATATATGAAATGAAAAGTAGTCGTTTTCTTCTGCATTATCATACATTATAAATATCACTTTCTCCCCCTAATTAATTATTTATAGCTTATAGGTTTGGAGAGAGTAATATTAACATTCTCGAATAAGTTAGGAACAAACCAGTATCAAATCTGAAATATTATAATTTTGCATTTCTAATTCAAACGATCTGTTTTTCACACCTGACAGAGAGTTCAAAAATCCCTGACATGCATTGAAGAAACGAGGGCGGAACCGGGACAGTTGCGCCGGGCGCCAACCCAGGGGAGGTGGAGATTTAGGAGAAAAATAAAATAAAAATATATATATAAAAAATATGTTTTAATTTTAATTTTCTGTTTAAATTCTAGACCGTCATCAAAACCAGTTGTAATTTTATTAAATAATCACGTAAAATTAAGATGTCTGTTGATAAAACCCAAGCAATGCTGGCGTAACGAGACGTAGGGCGCCGAAGAGTGTGACTGATTGATTCGTGTATGATTGTGGGAACGAATCCCATTACAGCTTCCTTCAAAGTATGCGCCTGTCCGGACTCCGGAGATGTGCTGATATTACACCCTCTATCACCCCTTTACTGAGTAAAATCGTCCAAAAGGGACAGTCTTCGAATATAAAATTAGACGGTCGAAGACAATTCCGTAACGTAACGGAAATTCTCAACGAAAGATGTCCAGAAAATTGTCGGGCACTTAAAACCGCAAAAAAGCTAAACAGACAGGAAAAAAAGTTATTTGTCCTTCTCATTTTTGTCATCGTGGCTCGAAGAAAATACCAATGACAAGGCAAGCTCGATTTCTTTGTTAAGTATCAGTTTTTCAAAACTATCACTGGACAAGTGGTTGTCCTTTCGACTTTTGTCTACATTAGTTACACAATAAAGCAATGATTCTCAAAAGGTGCACCCTAGAAGATTTTCGGGGGTGATTTTGTGAATTTAGAATATAATTAGAGAGAGATTATATATATATATATATATATATATATATAATATATACTATTTTGCTACTAACTTCCATATCAAATAGTTTCTTCTGTAACGAGCTAAACTTTCTTGTTGTTTTTTTACGTACTGATTAAACACAAGGTGTCTCTTGGAACCTTTTTAGTTTTCCATAAAAGAAGAATCTGTGTCAATATCTAAAAAAGCTTTAAACTTTTTGCTGTAATTTTCAACATCATATTTATGTAAATAAGTATTTTTCCCCTCACTGCTATTATGTGTAAAAATAAAGAAAATCTTATGATTTATTTGAGGAATTTATTGATGAGGAAATGAGTGTGCCTTCCAAATATATGTCCAAACATTGAATAAATCGCTAGGACACATCAGGCTGGTGTTTCTCATAAACACAAGAATGAATAAACTTAAGGTGTATTTCATTTTAACTTTTTTCATCTCTTTACTTTGTTGTTAAATTTGACTTAATTATTATAACAGATTTCTCTGAAATTTGTATATAGTGCGCCTATAATTATTTGTAGGATTTTAAATGCGCCCCGATTTAAAAAAGTTTGAGATCCACTGCGTTAAAGATACATTTACTGTTGATAATATTTCATACACTTATCGTTTTCACAATGTATTTGAATCTAATATTACACTTAAATTTGTTTTTCATACTACAAATAAAATTTTGTTACAAGCGCTTAACTTATCGACGTATTTAATTTTTCTTCTACCTGTCCTGGTAGTGTTTGTATAGATCGTAATGTCACATTTATAAAAGTTAACTTTAATAATACTGTTCGAAAATCCGACCTTTATATCCAATGAAACGAAACTATCCTTATTTTTTAGAGATTAGAGTTTATTATGCTTTAGGGCTGATTTTGTTTGCATTTTATTTCAGTTGAGAGCAACAATGAATCCACTGGTGAATCCGCCGCAAGTTCATCTGCTTCGGAAGGACCTTCAGTACCGGGGATTATAGAAGAACTCGTGAGCTGTGAAACCCCTGTAAACTGCAATGAGGGTGAGTGAGTATTTTTTGATTTAAACGATCCAGGAACATAGCCAGAAAACTTGATAAGCAAATGTGTTTTATAGTATCAAAACTGATGAATAAACTAGCCTAACCTAAATAATACTTACAGTGATGGTAGAAAACTATCAAAGGACTGGTTTCACAAAGTTTTATCAAACGGTGAAAACATTAATTGGCTGTGGTTAATGTTAGGAAAAACTATGAACTCACTGTATTGCTTACCATGCAAATTATTTTCTCATACTCAGTCCGAATCGAAATTATTCTTGGTTCGAAGCGAATGTTTTACTAACTGGAAGGCAAGCTGGAGAAAGATGATCAGAACATGAAAATTCGTTAAACCACAAGAACTGCTTTTGTTCTTGGAAAATTCTAGAAGCATACTTGGAAAAAGAGTAATCGACAAAGATCTGCAGGATGATATATAAAAGGATGAGAGTAACTGGAAGGCCGTTCTACATTCGACTGTCGATGTAATGTTACATTTGGCCAAGCAAGGAAGTCCTCTTCGAGGTTCAAAAGAAACAATGGAGTTTTCATATCCAAGAAGTGGCAAATTTTTTAATACCATAGAACTTGTAAATTTTAATTAAGATTTTAAGCAAACTAATCTATGTGTCATTTGTTGGTGTTTGGGGTAAGTGTAGGGGCAGCTAATCGCAGATTTTGCCCCGAGCGCCAAAATGCCTAGTTTCATCACTGCTGACATGAAAAAGAGGAAGGTAAAATACATTATTCTATGTGGGTGTTCGAAGTCTCAGATATAGGGCCACCAGTCGATATCGAGATTATTATCAGGTGTCGATAACTTCTGCAGGCTATGGCACAAAGTTTCATTCAGATATATCTTTTAGGCCCAGCTTGACAATTTATTGAACTAATTAAGTACCGTGATTTCTGAAAGATTAATCAGGAAGAATATCGTACGTTGATGAAACGTTATTTTCTAAAAGGTAAAGCGTATCAGGGAAACAAATCTAAGTTTCATAAACATTATGGTGACACAACTCCTTCGATTAGAACAGTTTTGTAACTTTCGAAAAGACCATTTGGTGAAAAAGAGAGATACATGGGAAACTGAATGAATCAGGCGAATGTGGATCCAGAATATTCCATCACAGTGTCTACGTAGCTGATACCATCTATCCATGTAGAAGGTAGTGGGGTAAAACTGGATAGTGGGGTAAAACCGGCTACCCTTGATTTCGGAAATATTAGTTCTTACTAGCGGACAGATAATAAATTTCACTGTACTAGTCACGAAAAAGGAACAGTCATAGTGGCGTGTTGCAAGTGTTAAATTAATAGATTCTGTGAAGGTTTATTTGTTTTAAGACGTCAACTCTTTAATGTTCGTTTGAATTTAAACTGTCCTAACTTAAAAATCATTACACTTTTAAAAACCATTTTTACTCCAGATCCTTATAAGTCTAATAAGGATTTATACCCCATCAAACAATTAGAATTTACTCCAATAATTGCTCTGTTCTATTTCGTTTCTCATAACCTCTGCACTCGGGATAAAACCGGATACTCCAAGTGGGTGTGACCAGGACAGTAAGTTTTGATGATTCGTCCGAGTAAGACGATAAAAACACATTAGACGTTGATTGTTTATATTTTAATAATGATTTTTTCTAATTTAAATAAAGAAGAATGGATAGTCTCATGTAAAAACTGTCATAGCTGTGGCCGCGAAAGCTGCAGTGGCGCGGAGGAAGAAAACAACTACTTAACGTGTTAATTTCGTAACTTATATTCTTAAATTGTCATATAAAATAAAAAGATTTAAACTTTTTTCACTGAAAATCGAGTTTTCCTAATTTCCCTTAACGTTAACGTGTATATCTGGTTTTCCCCTATTAGTGGGGGAAAACCGCGTGGTATGACTTTTTAAATAAAAATATCATTGGTAAAAAATGTAGCAAAGCTATGACTCTTCCTGAAAAATGTATTGTACTCCAATAAACAATGAATAATTTAATAACATTTTATAAGCTCTCTGTCGAATAATTTAGCTCCAGAAGGCCTTCGAACCTTAGCTCCCCGGTTTTACTTCAATTTCCCCTATTCTTTATCTGAATTTTCTTCAAAACTTTAACTGTATTTTAGACTTGGAAAGGAACGAGATACGGAGAGAAAGAAAGAAAAGTTCCCCCACCTTTCCCTTGTCCCTTGTTTTCAGACAGTGTACAGCATTCAAAGTCATACTCTATATTGTCAAAGGAGAGGGTTATGATAACAGCGAGATGAGAATGTCTTATTCATGGAGCCACCGAATTTTTTGGACAATATAGGCCCGCCGTTACGGACTTTCCTGGGCCAAATCTTCCAGAAATGTGTCCTTGTGGCCGCCACACTCGTAGATTTAAAAAGGGAAGCCATCCCTGTTTGAGTTCTGAATTTAGATAATAAACCCAAGACACTGGCAAAGAAGCTGTTATTGCGACGTTTCATCAAATAGTGGATATCGTCAATCGTCCTCAAGAATGTTCCGAAGCACAACATCTCCTGTCTATCTTGAAGAATCTTGAAGAACTTTATGAAGAGCAGCTAGCAAAAGTGCAAAAATTACTCAAAGAATCTCAGAACTCGTTGTTTTCTACCTGTGATACTGATGTCGGCGGTTGTAATGTGACCCAACATAAAATTAGCACAATTGATCATCCACTAATCAATCAATATTCGAGGTTTGCCTCTTTCAAAGAAAGAAGAAGCTGAGAATCTGGTTAAAAAATGATTGACAGTGGAGTAGACGACAAGCTGGATGCTTTGAACGGGTCTCTAAAGAGAATCTTAAAGGGGATACTTACAACTGGAAATCCGATCTGAAGATAGAGGAACGAAGCCTTCACCACCGGACAAGAGTTTTGGAAATTTCAGGCAATGCCTTTTGGAATATGTAAGCCCCTGAAACATATGAAAGAATAATGGATATAGAATTATGTCTACTTTCGTTTGAAGCCCACTTAGTGTATCTAGATGGCTCGAGAGATATTTTTAAAGTCTTCAAGATACAACAACAAGCTAATTTAAAGTTAAGTCCAAAGAAAATTTGATTCCTCCGAAAGGAAGTTTCTTATATCTTGGACATGTTATTTAAAAAGAAGGAAATAAAACCGACTGAGAAAAATTAACACAGTAGTCGATTAGCCTCTTCTACAGACAGTGCACAATCTTCGAAGTTTCCTTGGGCTGTGCATCTATAATCGTCGTTGGAACTTCCTATTGAAAAAAAAAATCAAAGTGCAAAAAATAAACATTCAGTTACAGTTAGAAGCGGGAGATTAAAGATCATGAAATCCAAATGCTCCCAAAAACTCTTCTCCCGTAAATAATACAAGAGTTTAAGGGAGAATAGTTAATCAAACTAAATGTTGTTGTCCTGATCAAAGTTGTAATATTAATTTTTTTCTGAAAATTCTGAAAATTATTATATTATATAGTTATTAGATAAGTAGATTCTTGGTTTACGTATAATATTTATTACAGAAATTAACTGAAACCACTGAAAATTCTGAGGTTCGTCTCAACATCACCCTCGTGTAGACTAAAATTAGGAAGTTAATCTAATGTAAAAAAAAACTATTTTACATAAAACATAGCAATAGATTAAATTTTAAATTACAGGAGCATTACATGGATTTTTTTATCTTGTAGTTACAATCATTTCTCTCGAAAAACTATTCAAAATTCGGAAACTATTATTTTAACTATCTTTTCGCACTTTTCAAATTCAAAATATTGACGATTCAGCGATGCCACTTTTCCATGCAATGACAGAAAATGTATTTTATTTCATGTTATTTTCCATCAAAATTTTGATAATAATTAAAATTTGAAATTCTAAAAGTATTGGACTGAAGTGGAAAAAATTCAAAAATTAATTATCCTAACTTAATTATGTAGGAATAAAACAAGACGCTCTTCAAAAAATTCTCATCGATTTCTGCTTTTCTTTACATAAATATCCCGAATACTATCAGAGAGTTCTGGTGGATTCGTGCATTTGAGTACGTAAAATTACGGGAAAAATAAAAAATCGTATAATTGATGTATATTTAATTAATTAAAGATAGTAAAAAATGACCCACGATAGAACTAAAAACGCAAATCATTTTTAAATTGCAAAGAAAATAAAGTTGAAATATAGAAAATTTACTATATTTGAAAATATGAAAAAATTTTAAAAAATGAAGATGATAAATTTACTATGATGTTAATCTATTCTTATCAAACAATTAGTTCTTCTACTTTTATCAGATATTTATTTGCTATCAGCATATTCTCACGGGTTAATCACAGCGCAGGAAGCAATATAATTCATTTAATTTTGGAAACAAGTGCAGTGCCTCAGAGAAATTCTTTTTTTATTATTATTTCGGTGAGAAACATTTACTTGATATTTCGTATGAATAAAGTACTTAAAGTAAAGTTATTGTTTTACACATTCAATAAATAGCACGTTTTCTTTCTCCGTTATTTTATCGCATCTTTTAAGAAGGGATGTAAAAAAATTGTTCTCATGAAAAAAATTGTTATTAGCTCCAAAAACTTTTAACAGCTATAAAAATTGTTGGTTGATAAATTGAATTTAATCAAATCATTTCATCTTATTCAAATGTAAACAATATATTTATTAATATTAATTATAATAACTGAATGCGTATAGAAAATCAAATGGATGGTGTAAATTAGCATAAATTTGAAATGCCTTTATAAACCAAATCAGATCTAGCATTTTCAGCCTTAATACGTTCACATAGCAGAAGTAAGAGCAGCGTTAGCCGTTCTTTATGTTATAAACAGACAGATCTCTCTAATAAAGTTATGAAAGCATAGTTGCAGTATTACTTAACACACAAGACAAAATTAAGTTTCATAAAAATACAGCCGTTTTTTTCCTTCAAAAGAAAGTTTTTTTTAACAAGACTGAATCTGGAACTCTTCTCATATATTTATTTAAAAGATTAATAAACAAAATTATGTTTCATGCCTGTTTTACCGTGAAATCACCCAAAATGACTGCACATGGCGATATCTGACTACAGTTACGTTCCGAAATATTTATTAGAGGTATAAATATATTTGTTTAAGGATTTTTAAAATTATTAACTGTATTTTGAAAATGTTTGTGTTTCACATCGAAACTTTTAGTATCTATTGGACGTTCTCACAAAATTTTAGATTTCAACAAGGCACTATTATGATATTGATAAAATTCCGTTTAATTCTATACTTTGGAAGCCAATCTTAATCTTACAGATGCTTTTATGAACAAATAAATATTTTTGCATGATAACTTATTTCTGTAAATTTCAGACCCTTTTAAAAAGTAATTGCTCTCCTTGGTATTAGTTTGTGTTTTTAAGATAGAGCTATTTTGCAGTTGAGTTAAGTAATTAAAAAATACATACCTTGATATGATATGCCAAAATAGCAATAGCTTACTAGACGGTATCTTGTCAAAGATCACATTACAACTGAACAAGAATTATACAAAACTTTTGATAGGATTATAAAACAACTTGTCTCTGATTAGCAGCTGTATTGTGTATTTTGATTGAATGAAATGAAAACTGAAATATGAATTAATTAAATGTACCACTCTTTCTGATGTGAAATTGAGTATAAATTGGTGAATATTCTAATCATCACAGATAAATTTGATGGTCGTTGGATTACTTTGCTTAAATTGCTGCTATTAAGGATTTAAGCACAGAGAAGTGATCGGAAAACCAGTTCAGTAGATTGATTCGACTCAAGTCGTTCGCGTACAAAAGAGTAGGTTCTTTCGTTGGACTTCATTCGTTCCTTGTTTTTGACTCACTACGTCACCGCGAATTTTTTCTTCTTCTAAAGGATTGCAGTTCTTGACGCATGCGCTGTTATTTCTGCTCGAGCAGTATTGTGTTACCCACAATACCGGAAATGAGGGGAGGCGGTATGGACTTGGATGACCCCCTTCCCTTCTCGAGAGATGTAAATGAGGGAACTTGTTTTGTAATTTTGATCATTTTTCAATTATTGTTTGGTTTCTGATGACGGCGTATTAGTAATACTTTTCAAAAGCGGTTTTTGTTCCTTAATAAAAGCTCACTCTTTTCTTTTCGGCATACAACGTAACTTGGTATTAAAGGAAACTTTAATATAATTAGCTAATGCAATATAATAGGCTGAAATGTTAGCATAAATTAAAATTAAATTTAAGTACTAACATTATCAATGTTTATCATTTAAAAATAAATTAATTTGATGCTGTAAACACATGAGTTGAATTAAATAATTATTAATGGTTCTAAAGATATCATAAACTCAGTTAACTCTCTGGCAGGTAAAAGTCACTAAATCCGGAAAGAAAAAAAAAATTAAATTATAACTAATAATATATTTTAATATTTTAACGTTTTGAATGTATAACTTGTGCTTATAGAACAAATCAAACTGAGGCTTCAAAAAATAGTTCAATTAAATAATTACTACTGTTTCAAAAGAATACATATAGACCCAGTCGACATTTTGGCAGGCAAAATGTCAATAAGCCCACAAAAAATCTCTTTGAAGGACTATTGAAGCAAATTACAACTTTCAGTTAATAATTTCATGATATAAACTAGTAATCAAGACATCAGGAAACTTACTTAAAAGACGAGGAATGTGGAATAGTCGGAACTCACATTTTACAGTGAAGATTTTATCACGAGAGAGCCGACCAGAAAGTGATGAAGAAGAAAACAATTTGGCCACACTCCGTTTCAAAGAAATCTGATAATTATTTGCCACATTCATCAATGGACAGATAAATGCAGACCTTCAGTTGAAACTTCTTTGTATATGTGAAGTGGGAAGGCATGAAATATTTATTTACTACTTTTATTATGTTTATGTAGAATTTGTATCTCTCAATTGCATCTTCTGATGAAGTTTTCTTTAAAAAATACCCAGTTTAAAATAGTCAGTTTTGTGTTATCAGAGAAAGTAATCAAATGAAAAATCATCAGCTGTTTTAACGACATATTAACATTGGTGTTAAGATTAATTGCTTGCTGAGAAGAAATAAAACTGCAATGTATTCACAGCATTTTTTTTTCCTTTCTGCGCTGTATTTCTTCATTTCTTTATCAGTATATAATATATCTACTATCAGTGCTTCATATTCATTTATGAATGGTCTTAGTGAATCGATACACATTTTAATTTATAAGACACCGGTGATTGTAATTAACAGAGTTTTCATCCTTCTACTTTTTGACAACATTGTGTTCAATGCAAATCATTTCCACATGCGAAGAAATTATACAATGAAGCCAAAAATTCAGAATATCTGCTTACAACAATTGCGAAATACAAAAAATCAAAATGGTTGGCTTTTCTTTCGATAGTTCGATTTTTGAACTTACCATTTCAAAACAGCAAAATATCTTTCTGAAGACCTGATTCCTCAAAACTCTAATCAGATTAATCATTGTTCATTTAACTTATAAAAGCTATTGTTATAACATACCATCATATGATTTACTACTTCAAAAATCAGCGAAAATTTCATGTCTTGCGGAATTATTTCAAAAGATGTCTTTAACACTCTGACGGCCGCAACGGTCAAGACGGCCCTTCTGCAAACTGCTAAACGACGGCCGAGTGCCCGAAAAGTCATATGTTTATTTCCTTTTCCTTCTTCAATAGCCAGTAAACGATTCGGAGCAATCTTATCTTTTTAACAATGGTTCTTTCCCCTCCCACTGCCACTCTTGATTGATGTCTCCTATAAGTGTTCGAGGTTTCATCTTCCACAATGTCTGATGAAGTTTTAAAATAAAAATTACCAATATTAAAAAAACAGATATTTATTTTTACAGTATTTTTCTATGGCGTTTAAGTTAAGAAGTCTAATTCCTTTCTCTAGAAAACAGCAGTGGACTTCTTTCGTCCTTTATACTGTTCACCTTTATAAGTATCTCCATTTCAGATCCTCTCTTTACCAGATTTATGGAATTATCAATTTTTAATTCAAAAACATCTGATTTAGAGTCACCTTCATAAAGAACTTGAGGATCAGAACTTCATATCTCTTTGAGTTTTCAACATACATTCATTCATATTTAGATGCGACATCTGTAACATACACAAATTTTCCCTCATCAAATTTCATATGATGTATTTGAAATTGCGCTTTATTCCAGAGGAGAAATTCTAAATCTTTTGTCACGTGGTGCACAACCTAGTAACCTTTCTGCTTTATCAAGTATTCCGTGATGTTGCTTTCACAAGTACAAACATGCTCCTGAAAGTTTTCAACTGCGTTTATGAAGCCCATAATACCGTAGAAATTTAATCAGCGATAATAATAACATTATGATGTGAAAGCACTAGAATGTAGAAGATGATGACGAAATTTTTTCCAAAAGACTTTATCTGCCTGAAAAAGTTGAAGCATTTGCACAACCTAATGTGGGAGCCTCTTTTATATACTATTAGAGATTGGTGAAAAACACTAGAGCCTCGGTCAAGAACCGGACCCTGATAAACTGCTTGGAATTCAACTAATGTAGTCGTAAATTGAATGATTGGGTACTGCAGGTTTATTAATCACAGTGGAATTTGAATTTCTTCTAGGCAGTAACTCCTTACAGTGCCGCTTGAAGGGAAGTAGTTTTTCTACTAAATTGTTTTTCTATGCCAAGAAAAAACCAAACAACGTGCATGGAGCACCCCACTTTAAAATCTGCTTGTATTTTATGGTTTCTTGAAATGTCTACGGATTTTTGTACACTCTGTAATTACATTTGGAAATGTTAAGTATTTAGATAGCTTTACAAATGGGAATAAATAAGATTCATGTCAAAATGAGAAATCATATTTTGCATAGTTAGGGATTAAAATTTTAAAATTTGTAAAATAAGAATTACCACTTTTCATATTGATAATATTTCTATATAAAATTTTGAAATTTTTCTGAAATACATATCTCTTATAAGAACACTCGTTTCTTTAATATAAAGCACTGAGTTTTATTTCTGGGCTGGTAAATGAAAATTAGTTTTATTGCTATTTGTTTAAGATGTGATATGAAACGTCAATCTTACAATACTTTTCGAAATATCTCTATATTTTCCAAAAATGTATCATTCTTAAGACAACTCAAGCTAGGTAATATTCTTGACTTGTGGATGTAACTGAGGAGGAAAAGACACAGAGGATTTACGTATGCGTGTGATAAACGATAGCAGAGCTCCTATTTGGAGAAAGCGGAACTACTTTGAATCCTCTCATTTCCAACGAAACTCTATCTAAATGACGTCATGCTGGATCTTTCGTATGGATAAATGGATTTTTTTCATATTATGCATTCTGGATACCTTTATTTTATTATTTATTAAATTTTGGAAATATGAAAGTTAAAAAAATCGATGATCTCTTCAAAATTCCTATTATTCAAGATCGTTGGTATAAGAGCAGTAAGTTTAAAATGTTTTTTCAAATCATTATCAAATCTGATTAAAATGATTTACCAATTTCTAATATTTTTAAATATGATCTTCCCTTTTGAATATGAAATAATAAAATTTTCTTTTGATTTATCTTTTTTTGTTTATGCGTTTTGTTTTGATTATGCATTAGTTTTGACTTCCCGAACCTTGATAGATTAATTCCCGATTAATATGAATAGGTAATAAAAATTATTTTTTTAAGAAATTCAATAATCTTCCGTTATTATTGTCGAAATACATTATTTAGAGTCATTATGGTTAATTTTTTTAACTGTTATAATAATTTAAAGGAGCCTTCCGGTTAAAAAGTTTAAGGGCAAAATCAGTTTTTCAAATAATTAACAGTGTTTACTAACTCAACCTCTAATGATTGAGCCAGCTTCGTTTCATTTAGTATAATCCTAACAATTTTAATTATTTCCGTATTGAACCTTTCAGCCGCACCTTTCATTTTCGTTGATAAATAAATTATAGGATCTAATTTATACTTGCTTAAATTAATTATCTCCGAAAAATTATATGTAAACAATAATTCGAGGTCATGCTTTGCAATTTCTTTTTGTTTTTACTTGTTTCCCGTTTCTTTTGGATAGAATATTTTGAAAACCGAAATGGTGTCGATATATTTAAGAAAATGAGCGGTAATACAGGGAGAATAATCGTCAGTGATGATCATCAAGTATTTGGATTCATCAGAAGATTATATTGGACACCATATATCTAAGCGGTCCCTTTCCATAGCACAATTGGTGGACATTTCATTTAATCTTCAAGCGATGCCATAGTAGCTTTCGCAATGGTAGCATAATTTCACGTTTGAACTTTACCCGATACAAATTATCAAGCCGAAAAATCTTCTCGAACTTTAATAATGCCTGATAGTATTAATTTTTATATCTACAGTGTCGAAAAATTATATGACATTTTGTTTCTTTTGACCCGGAAGGACGCGCACAAGAATTTATTACAGAAAATTAACCCTTGAACGAAAAACTTCCAGATTCACAGTAGCTACATTAAAGGTTAGAATCTAACAAAAATTACTTAAAATATTGTGTCCACTAGTGTACATGGGCAAAGCATTATTTATAAACTTTAGAACGAGGGGTGTTTTGGGGTTTTAGAATCATTATCGGTGAAATTCTACGGACATTTTCCAGAAGTCGTGTTTTGAGAGCCATTTCATTATGTAGACTTCCTATAAGGAATTAACATAGAAAGGAGTAATTATTTAATTAGCACACTATCTGCTATCTTTCCGAAGATCATATCACAATTCAACTTTAATTGAGAAACACGATTATTTTTTGGAATACAATTTTTCTCAAATAAGTATATCTTTTCAATGAAAAGCGAAATAGTAACGGTATTATGTTGAAATGTAAAATTAAGGGCAATTAATTCTTTTTTCAATCTACTGTACAGTACCATTATTTGAAATGAAGTATAAAAAATTAAAATGTCTGCTTGAACGGATGTTAATACTGTGTTGGTTACACTTCTAAATATTGTCACCTTTAATTAAACATTTTTAGATCGGCATAAGTAGTGAAAGAATAAGCAGAATGACTCGTATGTTATAATAGACGAAGGACTTTATCATAATAAGTGCCTACAGCACCACTCAACAAGCAGGATAAACAGCTCACTGATTACACACTCATGATTTCAAATCTTAATAGTATTTTAGTTTCTGTCCCCCATAATTTTTTATATAATCATCTAGGCATATCTTCATTATGCATTATTCAAATTATTCAAGGTTGCTCGAGATTATAGCAAACAAATTTATTATACGTTTCAAAATTTATGAACTATATTTTTAATTCATGAAAATTATGAGAAGACAAATACATAGAATAACATCGTTCTTTTATAAAATTTATGACAATCTCTTATGTCCTAAGATTACTATAATATTTAAAACTGTCATGATATAAAAATTTTCTACAACAACACATATTATTCTTTTGGAATTTTTAAAGCCATGGTTTTTCGATAGATGCTTTAAAAATAAATAAGTTCGTCCTGATTCGATATGAAAATAACTACGTTATCGGCAAGAGAATGTCTCAATAAATGCGATTCCTGCTTTTAAGCACTTTGAGGCTCTGACAAAACGCATGGGTATTACATTGTATGTAACCATATATGCTCGGTAGCGATTGAATCTTTTTAGTTAAGCTTTTAATGGCATCTGTTTTAAACGTCATGTTCTATCTCTGACGAAATATTATTAACACAATGCTTGACAAAAAAGGAACTGAATTTAATCCATATGATATGTGAAATTTTTTTATTGTCATGCAACCTAAATATTACTCGTTTCCTATCGAAATATTCATAGCTGATAAGCTCGGAGAATGTAATATAAACATACTCGAATAAGTTAGAAACATGCCTTTATAAAATCTGAGTTTTTTTTTTATTATTTTACATTTCTAAGGCAAAAAGGTCTCTCTTTTACACACATGGAATAGAATTTGAGATATATGACATGAAAAAGAAAAAAAATTTAAAATACGAGGGCTATTCAGAAAGTAACTTGCGTTTTAGAATAAAAAACTCAAATGTTAGGAAACATTTTTTATTACTTTCATTTGAAAGGCACATTTGTTCAGCTATTTTTCAACATAATGTCGGTATAAATTAAGACACTTATCTAATGGTTCACCAGCTTGTAAGTTCCATCGTCATAGAATGTTGCCGAGTAAGGTAACTGAGCAGGAAATGTACTTTTCATACTTCCACACCACACCAAAGCGGTAATGTTGACGAAATCCTGTTAAACTTGCACCTCCGTTTGTCAAATGGATTTAGGGCCAAATCTGTTTTTGGCTAAGTATTCCACCAACTCACATACCTGAAATAATCCCCGAGCACATAAATGATGGGATGTTTAAAATGGAGTAGAATTCTGGAGAACGAGTTGACAATTCAGGTGTCTTCTTCGTCATATGGGAGTTTTTAAAAATCACGAAGATCGTCCCAACACAGTCCTCCTGTAACTGAAAAACTATGAATTAATCTAAAATAAAACAGCACAGGAACAGAAAGTATAGTAACAGACTAAATTTGAAATTCCAGAAGTACTATATTCTTGTATTCTCGATAATTTCTGATAATAGCTTCGTAAAATATTATCTAATGGCTGTTTTAGTCATTTTAAAAATCAAAATATTATCCAATCAATGATTTCACTTTCGAATACATTAACAAAAATTGTATATAAATTCCTGCTATTTTCTAAATTTAGTTAATAATACATACTTTGAAAATTATTTTAAATTTTGAAAATTCTAAACTGTTCTACCATCCTTCCATAAATTCTGAAAACCAAAGACATACAAGCGAGGGGCAGAAGGGCGACATAACAAACGAGAATAAAATACACCAATCGTGGGCCAATATACAACTTGCCACGTTTTATGCATCATAGTGTGATGACGAAAACCCAGTCACGATTTTGAAAGCCTTTTCTTAGACTGCTTCGAACCATAATTCGCAACATATATACTTTTGTGGTTAGAAGACTACGTGCCAGAAAATATTCATCTCTGTTATTGCGTTTTGGAACTATCGTGTTCCTATGCATTCCAACATATTAACAGACAGACAGTGATCTCTTTGACGGATTTGGTCGATAATTTGTTATGGATCTACAATTTCGATGATAAAACTGTGTACAAAATTCTATCCATCTAGCTTTTCAAGTTTGTGAGTTATGGTGCTCAAGCGGGCACGCAGACTTTCCATGGACGGATTTCATACAAAATTTTTTGGATAACTACAATTTTGGTGTGAAGACAACATACCACATTTCATCCATGTAGCTGAATATTTTTTGAGGTTATCCGTTTCACAAACAGACAGAACGACATGCACACTCATTATTCCAAATTTGTGTTTTCTTGTCTCAAGGAAGCCTAAAACGTTGAGGTTCATCCAAATCTGAATGTAGAATATTTTTACGATAGCAATACTTTCTCTTCGTATGTTTCGTATACGAGAAAGTAAAAACCAGTACATTTTCTATTATATATCGAATGTTCAATTTCTTTCGAACTATACTTCTGCGAGTGAAATCATGTTGGGATGTTCCGGAAGATCTAATTTTCAAGTAGCTTGTAGACTTCTTTGGTAGTTTCTCCTGTGTAAGTTCTCAATCTACGTTGAATCCATCTTTCCAGAGTGAAATCTGCATTTCTTCAGTCGTCTTGAATGTGTCAAAATCTCAGTTCTCTCAATTCTCAGTCAATCAGTTCTGTTCCGACCCTTAGGGTTCACCCCTCGGACATTCCATACTTTTGGAACACCGTTCAAAATGACCAACGAACTGGACTCATTATGTTAATGAAACGGTCGATTCGAGCTGGCTCTGTCTGTTGACTGAAGGATCTTCGTAGAGGAAGTCATTCAATTGGTCTAAAATCGTCTGCAATAGTGATGTTCAAATCTTTATAATTTAAGCAATTTTAAGCGCAGAAGAGCAGAACTTTTACTGCTTAAAATATGTGTGTCAATAATATTTTTCCGAATATGACTAACAGGCCCAGAGGACTGCATAAAAATGTAGAAGTTGTTGTTTTTTACGACATTTATTGACTCAAACAACACAAAAATAATTATTTGCTTCATTCAAAGCATTTTCCTAACTGCAAGCATATAATTTCTAACTGTTTAGAAATTAAGCTTTGTATTTGTTTTATCATACAAGTCACAGTGATACTTTAGCAACGGACTTCTCACTTGACAATGTCCTATTTTATCATTTGTCTTTAACTACAACAGATGTTCCGTACGAATAAGTCTAGATGGAGCAGAGGAAAGCTATATTCTCACTGTCGAAAAAGAATTTGGGATTAAAATGAAAAAAGTCGGAAAATATTTCCCAGATTCTCAGTTTTAAAACAATGAAATATTTATTAATTTTCCCGAACAAAGAACTTGCAGAAAGAGCATTCTCGTCATATTACGGAAAAACAACTTAGCGTGACGCAATTCAAGACAAGAGATAATATCTGCCTTCATTTGAACCTGATTTTATAAATCTGAACTTCTTGAAACAAGCTCAAGAATCGTGTTGAAGTTGTTTTCCACTTGAGTAATTTTTAGACGTTATCATAATCTAATGTGAAATTATTTTAATAATGTTTTATTTCCTGTTATGTTCAATTAATGGTATTATAAGAATTGGAATTAAATCTAGAATTGAAATCATAAGTTAAAGCTAATTAGCTAATTCGAGTTCATTAACTAAACTAAGCTCTTAACATTACCAAGAAAAATTTTGTTCTGCGGATACTTAGGACAGATATGATTTGGGGCTAATAAAAAGCGTCCGGAAATCGGATTATTTATATTAACCTCATAGACCGCGGCAACACGTAAAGACATCAAATAAAGAGGAAATAAAATACGCCTGGAGGGAATTAAATGCGCCATGCACGAATATGCGCAAATACGCACTTAGCCTTGCGTCATGGTATGATGCAAAAAACCGAATGTGCAATTTTAACATCTTTTTTTCAACCGATTGAAACTGAAATTAGTATCTTATCTACAATTAAGGTTAGAAGACTTCATACCAATTTTTATTTATCTAAGTAATTGCGTTTAGGAGGTATTGTGTTCAAATGCATGAGAATGTAGTTGGAGTAAGCAGTATTATCATTTTTGGATAAGTTATGAACAAGTCCGTAAAAAATCTGAAGTATTATTATTTTGCTTTTCAAAGTTTCAATCAAAAGTTTATGTTTTTGAAACCTGGCAGAGAGTTTTAAAATCCCTCACATGAAAAAGAGAAAGGAAAAAAACATGATTCTCTCTAGGTTTTCGAAGTCTGAGATATGGAACTACCAGTAGATATCGAGATTATTTTTAGTTGTCGGTAACTGTGGAAGTGTATGACATTCGAATATATCCTTGTTTGAATTTTTTTCAATATATTTAAGTACTGTGATTTCTGAAAGATTGACCTAGAAACAATATCGTACGATGATGAACGTTATTTTCTAAAAGGTAAAGAGACTCATTAAACCAAATGTAAGTTTCATAAACATTATAGTGACAGTGCTCCTTCGAGTACAACAGTTTACAAACAGTTGTGTAGTTTTCGAAAAGATTATTTGGTGAAAAAAGAGATACACGGGAAACTGAATTCAAATCCACAAAATGAATGACGAAATCAAAACGTCACCTCTTGGAAAAACAACAAAAATTGGCATGTACAGAGAGAACGACGACGTCCGTCCTGGAAAACTAACTTATGGTCGTCTTGCGGGGTGAACACCGGCACCAACCTTTAGGTAAAGCTTAGAAGTAGCACCTGCCTTTAGGTAAAGCTTAGAAGTAGCACCTGCCTTTAGATAACGCTTAGAAGTAGCACCTGTCTTTAGGTAAAGCTTAATTATATGCGTAACGCTGAAAACAAATATTTTAATATTCTTGTTCGATATAAGTCTAATTTCATATTATGTCTTAGATTTACATTTTCTCAAGCTGTCTTCCCATTCTTCATCAAGTCGATAACTGCAACTATCTACTTGCTACCGGTTTTGTTTTGTAAAGAAACCGATTGTTGCCATCGACAAAAAAGAAATTAACCTTTTTTCTGTGCCAAGTATCTTAGAGTTTTATTAATATAGATATCCAGCATACTATCAGATATTTCTGGTGGATTCATTCATTTCAGTTCATAAAAAATAAGTAAAAAAATAAATAAAACTTCTCATAATAAATGTATATTTAATTCACAAAGATATTAAAATTGAAACACGATGAAAATAAAACGTAAATAATTTTTAAATAGCAAAGAAAATAAAGGTAAAATTTAGAAATGCTTACTATATTTAAAAATTTTTAAAAATTAAAAATTTTAGTTGTTAATTTTAATATGATTTTATAGTTCTGCCAATTTTATCAGATGTTTATTTGAAAGCGGCATATTCTCACTGGTTGATCACAGCACAGAAAGCAGTATAATTGCGTTTAATTTTCAAAACAAGAGCAGTGTGACAAAACATTTCTTTTTTTTTTTCATTTCGATGAGAAACATTTATTTGATTTTTCGTTTGAATAAGGTACTTGAAAAATCAATTGCTTTACACATTCAATAAATATCACGTCTTCCTTCTTCATTATTTTATCAGAACTCTTAAGAAGGGATGTAGCTCCAAAAAGTTTCATTGTTACCAAAAATGTTCGTCTATAAATTGTATATATTAAAATCATAACATTTTATTAAAATTTAAAACAGTATATTTATAATAAATATTGTTAATAACTTAAAGCGTATATAAAGGGCCATGGATGGAGAACATAAGCAAAAATTTTAAGTGGCTTTACAAATCAAATCTCATCTAACTTTATAACAGCCTCAACACATTCATATAACAGCAGTCAGGGAAGCGTTAGACGCTATTTTTGTTATAAAAAGAAACATCTCTCTAATAAAGTTATGAAACTGTGGCTGCAGGATTACTGAACAATCAAGAAGAAAAATCAAGTTTTTTGTAAAAAATATAGCCGTTTTTATTTTCTTTCAGAAGAAAGTTTTTAAAGAAAATTAGATATGGAATTCTTCTCACATATTTATGCATTAGATTTTTAAATATATATTATATTGAACATTCTTACAAAATTTTAGACTTGCATAAATATGCATTGCATTATTTATGAATCTGATATAATTTTGTTTAATTCTATACTTAGGAAGACCACCTTAACCTTACAAATGTTTTAGGAATGAATACCTTTTCTCGTACAACTTATTTCTGTCAATTTCAGACCCCTTTGAACCGTAATTTCTTTTATTGGTATTAGTTTGTATTTTTAACATATATATATATATATATATTTGCAGTTGAATTAAGTATTTAAAAAATCCATACCTATCCATATCTTGCCAATTATCACAGCAGAATTGAACATTAGTTAAACAAAATATATGACTCGATCATAAAATTACTTGTCTATACTTACAGCTGTATTCTAAAACAGTGACAGTACTTGGAAACAGAATTATTTCTTAATTCGACGTGTTTTATTGTACCACTATTTCCAATAGGAAATAAAGTATAAAAAGTTGAATCAACCCTATTGTATGCACTATTTAAGATACGCTGATGCTGAAGGACTGCTTGGAAGGTGCCTGATCTCTGATCCTGATAAATGCTCTGCTTGGCTTTAGCATACCTACTGCTTGATGCGATGCAATTTGTTGATGATCGTCTCGACAACCCGCTTGGATCCGCTTCTTCGTTTCTCTATTGCTGATGAGATGTGCTTCCACCCAACGGCCGTGTGCTGAACTAAAGGTTCTGCCTTTCGACCTCCGACGGGAGAGGACTCTTCCCCCACCCTCCTACATCAGTGTTTACATTTTGGACTTGGATTCACTCGCGTTGTTTACTGTGTGGACTTGGAGCAGTCGCGCTGACTTCTTACCTCTCTAGTGCTCGTGGAAGCGTTGTGACTGTGCATTACACCCATTTTCGGGTGTTTGTTCTCTAGAGCGAACTTTCCCTCTGGATTACGTGTGTGTCCTTGACTTACCAAAGCTGTGTTAACCCAGCGGATTTATGGCTACTCAAAACGAGTCGATTGCTGACAGTGAAGGGGTAAGTGCCGACCCTTTACACTTTGCTCTTAGTGTTTGCAATGGTATTGATATTTCTAAGTGTACCGGTCCTGAGGAGTGTGATATTTATGTTTGTAAAATTGATGCATGTCTTGATACTTTGGAAAAAGTTTCCCCCCAATCTGTTGAATTATCAAATGCTATCCATATGCTAGATAGGTCTCTTAACCGCATTTTGCATAGGAAAATTAGTATTCTTACAACCTTGTTGTCCAATCAAATTATTGCTAACGCTCATACAAATTCCCATGTAAATAATATCTTTTCCGATGGAGGTTCTGATAGTGAATCCTCTTCCACATCTAATGCATTTCACAAAAAGAGTAAGAAAAATAGGAGATCCCCTCAGAAAGAAGAAAATGCTTCAAAAAAGATTAAACAATCCTTTGAATATCAAATAAATACAAGCAATCGCTTTGCAAATCTGGAAAATGAACAAGACCATTACGAAAATCAATCTAATCTAGATGATGAAATGAAGGATTTAGATAATCAACAAGGACTCTTCAGCCATACGGCTAAAACACCAAGTGAAATAAACTTAAGAAGTTTCCAAAATAGCCAACCTGGTCCCTCTACTGCTAACAACTCTAATAATGCCAACAAAAGCAGATACGTTCCTCCTATCTATATAGATAATCCTAAGAACGTCCCCCAACTTCTTGACTTGCTTAGTGAAATCACCAAGGAGAAAATAACAGGACGCATGATGAATAATGATAAACTAAAGATCTTCCCTCCTACGCCCGAAGCTCATAAAGCTATACAAAATAAAATCACTCAAGACGGTATGAAATCTCATACATATGAACTTAATGATGAAAAACAAATTAAAGTTGTCATCAGAGGCCTCTCCAAAGACTTTGATACTTCTGTAATAATATCTCACCTTCAGAATCAGGGATTTGCTCCTACTTTATGTCATCCTATTCGTAACAGGCAATCCAATACAAACTTCAACCTCTTCCTTGTTACCCTACCTAAAATTCCAAAGTCCAAGGAAATTTACCAAATCGAATTCATTGGCCGCATGAGAGTTACTATTGAATCCTTGAGGAAGAAACAATCTCCTGGGCAATGTTACAATTGCCAGGAATTCTTTCATCATAGTCGGCTCTGTACCAGAAACCCTAGGTGCATGAAGTGTGCAGGACCCCACAGATCTAGGGAATGCCCAAAACCTAAAGATACGCCTCCCAAATGCCTCCACTGCAATGGCCCACATACGGCCAACTTCACAGGATGCCCAAAGAACCCTGTTAACAGAAGAACCTTTTCAGAAGCACCTGAAAATGCCTGGGCTGACCCAGCAATCATCGCCAAGATTAAAATGCCCCCAACTCCTGCAGTAGAACCAAATCCTGCCACCCAATTTATCCCAAGACCTGTTCAACTTGCTTCAAATGCGAACCCTCCAACCCAAGAAGTTTTCTTCAAACAGATGTCTCAAATGATGTCCAGCATGATGAACTCTTTATTCAGCCAAATGGCTAACTACTACCAGATGAAAACCCCTACTGTTAGCATTCAATAATCAGAGGAACAATAGCATTAACCTAATCAGCTGGAATGCTGCTGGCATAAAGAACAAAATTAATCAACTCAAATACTTTCTTCTTGACTGGAAACCAGATATATTGGCCTTACAAGAAACCCATCTCAACCCAGGAGACAGACTCAAGTTCCCCAACTACTCGTCTTATCGAACAGACAGACTCACCCATCGAGGAGGTGGAACAGCAATTCTCATCCGAAATTCAATAGATCATCATCCAACCCCTATCGCATCTACCACATTTGAAAATACTACTATCGAGCTTCACTTACCAGACAGCACTCCCATTACCATCTCAAGCATCTATAGACCGCCGCATGGCTCCATCTCGACTCTGGAACTTAACAACATTTTCAATTCGAACAGTAAATGCATCGCAGTTGGTGACTTCAACGCCAAACATAGGGCTTGGAGCTCGGGCACTTGGAACTCTAATGGCACTATTATCCATGACTACATCTGCAATAACAACCTCATCCTCTTAGCTCCCTGTGAATCAACGCACTTTCCTAACCACTCTAATAACCCAAGCACCTTGGACTTTGGAATTCTCAAAAACTTCTCTTCTGGTGATGCGAATTCTATAAACGCTCTTAGCAGTGACCACAATCCAGTCTCCTTTGAAATTGATATTAATGTCAACCTCCCAGCCATAAGCAAGATTATTAAAACGACTAATTGGTCTAAATTTAAGCAAATTATGAGCACCTCTCTTCCAGGGAACCCCAACATCCAAAACATCAAAGATATTGACGAAGCCATTACGAAACTCAACAGTGCCATTCTCACAGCAATTAACCTGGCCTCCAGATCTAAACTCATTAATGGTAACTACAGAAAACTTCCGCCTAATATCGTTAAGAAGATCACCCTCCGCAATCAAATTAGAAAGAGATGGCAGCAAACATACGACCCAAGATATAGAAGAACTGCAAACCGCCTCACAAATCAAATCAGACGGGAAATCAGAGACTATGATCAAGAAAGTTGGAAGGAATGGCTTATGAGTTTAAACCAAGAAGATAATTCAATCTACATTGCAGCCAGGAAGTTCTCTAGGAAGTACATCAAAATCCCACCCATACTTGACACTGATGGTATTAAATACACCCCCCTGGGAAAAGCAAACGCCTTCAAATTCTCCTCGGAGAACTCATTCCAAAATAACCCTGAACCGTACGATGGTGCTCACATAGATGAAGTCAATAGAGCAATCCGTAGATACATCGATAATCCTAAACCTAGTTCTAACATCAAGCTCACCTCGCCACAAGAAATCTTATCCCTTCTTAAGAGAATCAATCCCAGGAAGGCTACTAGTCCAGATGGCATTCCTAACAAAGCATTAAAACAAATTCCCACCAATGTAATTACCGTCATCACTAAAATCTGTAACAAATGTCTTCTCTGCAACTACTTCCCCACCATTTGGAAAACAGCGCATGTCCTGATGTTCCCTAAACCTCGGCAAAATCGTAAACTTCCAGGGAACTATCGTCCCATCAGCCTCCTCAGCAACATTGGCAAAATCTTTGAAAAAATTATCCTCTCAAGATTAAAAGAAGAATGTCATGATCTTAGCATCATTCCAAACGAACAGTACGGTTTTAGGGCAGGCCATGGCTGCATTCATCAATTGCTTAGGGTAGCTAACACCGTCACCCAGGGTTTTAAACACACATTCTACACTGGAGGAGTATTCCTTGATGTCCACAAAGCATTTGATCGAATGTGGCATAATGGTCTGATCTACAAGCTGATAAAGTTCAAAATTCCTAACTACCTCATAGTCATCCTTATTAACTACCTTAGAAACAGGACCTTCCGGGTCAAGCTCAATCATACGCTCTCCGATATTGGAAGTATAAAAGCCGGAACTCCACAGGGAAGCATCCTTAGTCCACTACTGTATACAATCTACACCTCTGATTTCCCCAAGACCAACCAAATCATGAATTGCTTCTTTGCGGATGATACTGCCATCTTAGCCCAAGGTAGCACCATAAATTATGTCATCCACACACTTCAGAAAGGCCTAAATAACATTGAGGAATGGTGCACGCTTTGGCGTGTTGCCATCAACACAGACAAAACCCATGCAGTCATGTTCCGTAAAGGTACATCCAGGAAAGAACTAAACACTCTCTCGTTCTTTGATGAAGATCTTACTTGGGACAAAGAGGTCAAGTACCTTGGG
>BGPR01013550.1:0-17628 GCA_013235015.1 Araneus ventricosus
AATTAGAGATATGTTACTTTCTAGCTGCAGGCTTGAATGTAAAAACCGATTTCCGAGATTCTCTTCTGCCATCAAGCTACGTGATTTGTGAATTTCGAACCTAGAATATAGTAGAAAGAGAGATAACGTGATTCAACTCGATTGTTCGGTATTTCGTCCATTTGTCTGTAAAATTTTTGTTGCGCTTAATACCAAATCGTTGTCTGATTCAATTCGAATTTGACATGAGTGTCTCTTGAGGTCCTTAAAATTTATGTATGTGCAGGGATTTTTAATTTCATTATTTAGTTTGTAGATGGTGGACGTCTTAATGCTTAGAGAGACAATGGAGTTTTTCGCACCTTTAAAACATTTGAGTAATTTTTGGATGAGTCATTTAATAGTAATTTTTAATAATGATAACAGAAAGGCATTTAATTGTAATTTTGGAATACTGATGAAAAGGACTTTAAGCATTTAATTATACCAAACTAATCTTAGCAAGACGTTCACATTACATTACATTACACCACCTGCATCTCAGTTTTTAGAGCCATTTGGCTCCTTTCCGGTTTGGATGGATGGAGGTAATTTATTTTTTTTAGAAAGGACAAAAACAAAAAATAACAGGTACAAATACAAATAATGAAAAAAGAAACATACACTAGACAGAACAACATGGAAAACAAAACGAAATGGAAAAATATGAAAATACACAGAGGGAAAAAAGAGGAGGATGGAAAAAATGGAAACAAAAAGCTTCTTTTCATTTCCTAAGCATTTCTTGATTTTCGCCTACACTTTTCATTTCCAACACCACATTTCTGTACAAAAAATGCTTCTTTATGTGTATTTTACTTTCCTTTACACTTTGGCCCATGAGTTTACGGACACCCGGTAAATACATATATATTATAACCGTAAAATTGATTTTAGTTCCTCTATGCATTAAAAACCATTATACAGGAAGGAGCCTTAAATTTAACAGTTGATTAAAATTTTAGCAGAAAAACTATCCTAGTACAGAAAAAGACATATAAATGGTTTGGTCCTTGAAACGAATTATTAGAATTTGCTACTTGATAAGAATTTCTTAATTTTTTTAATCAGAAGAAGTGAAGATGTGGCTAAGGTCTATAAAATTTAAAACTATTCATTGTCGACTATTCTGCATTCATTCAATATTCATTGTCGACTTACTGCATTCAAATAGTACGGATACGGAGATAGACAAATAGGTTATTTGTTGTTGGGTTCTGTCCAAACTTTGCTATTCATCTTCAATTGTTATGCAAGCCCCACAAAAATAGCAAATTTCAGGAATCTAGCTATTTTTTATGTTATGGTGTTCATAAATAGACAACAGGCAATCTTCCTTGTGACGAATTTTATCTGAAATTCGATATAAATCTATAGTTTTGGCATTAAGACCAAATGTCAAATTTCATCCCTCTAGAGTTAGGGTTTTTTGAGTTATTGTGTTGTCATACTCATAGTCGACGGACACATATCACATTAAAAGTAAATAAAAAAAAACCCCTTAGCAGCATAGAAGTTTTAAATATATTAATTCCATTTTGAAGATGTTGCCGATTCATATAGGAACTGTAGTAACTCGGTCAAAATGACGAAATTTTTGACTTAGATAATGTATTACGACGGCGCTGATGTGGTTCTGTTTAATTCTACATTTTCGATTACCATCTTAAAATGTACCTCATTAAAGTTTTAATTGCATTAAAGATGTTTCTAATATCACGAGGAAATATGAATAATCTGCTGGATATTTTTTTAATATGTGGCTTAATTGAATGCGAAAGACATTATTCGAGAAATAAATGGTGTTTTACTTTAAAGGATTAAGAGGATCAATCGAAGTAGAATAAGACACCAAAATGAATAGGGTCTGATTGGAAACAAGTTATTTCTTTTCTTATGATATTATTCATTCCCACTTTTTTTAGAAGAATATATTAAATTTAAAATTGTAATGTACATAACTGCCGCTATCACATTATTCAACAAGTCTATCGAATCTCCCTCATGTGCGTGCAATTCGGACCCGATTCAATTCGTCTCTCTGATAATATAACATTTATATCTATGCCACTCTTGAACTTAGCCTTATTTAAAAAAATGCCAAAAGGATTCACCTTCAAGATAGAAAACTGTAGCAGTCAATTCTTTTATAGCATCATTGATTACTTAAATAGTGGTAATCAATGTAATACATTGAAAAAAGATTTAAATGTTCTCATTACGTTTCGTCGTTGTAAAACAATTCACCTGCAAGGAATGCTAATTAGAAACAAGTAAAATATTTATCTTGTGAAAGTTCTGTTTAATTAAAGCTCAATACTGATACGGTGAGATACTGGCTAATATGTTAATTAAAATAATTTCAGCTATATTTTTAAATTTATGAATTCTTTAATAAAGAATCTAAAAAATAGGCATAGGTTAAAATTAAACTGATGCCAAAGAAAAGACTTAGATACTGTATTACGACGGCGCTGATGTGGTTCTGCTTAATTCTACATTTTCAATTACCATCTTAAAATGTACCTCATTAAAGTTTTTATCGCATTAAAGATGTTTCTAATATGTCGTCTCTGATGTCGTTCTGCTTAATTTAACATTTTGGATTACCATCTTAAAATGTAGCTCATTAAAGATGCTTCTAATATCGTGAGGAAATATGAATAATCTGTTGGATATTTTTTTACTATGTGGCTTAGTTGAATGCGAAAGACATTATTCGAGACAGAAATGGTGTTTTACTTTCAATACGAAGCTGAATGACAGTGAGTTGAAAACATGGCCATTGAGTGGCGCTGCGATCTGTTATCAAACTTTGAACTGTAACCTCCAGTTTCCAGATATGAGTTACGTATTACACAATCGGTTTTTTCCCCAGTAATTTAAAAGGAAATATTCAATTTAAAAAATAATTCTAGCAATTTGCAGTAATTGCATTATTCAATAAGCCAATCTGATCTCCCTAATCATGTATGCAAATGGTGGGACACCGACGAATTGCATCTCTCTAATTCTTAAGTGGTGCTTATATAGTGTTATGGCTTTTACATATGCCTCTCTTGAAATTAAGAGTAGCGTTATTTAAAATTCGAATTAGCAACATGTCTTGTCAAGAGTTTTGTTTATTTAAACATTTTTATGCAATATATATTTTAGTACATTATTTTCTGTTATTTTAAATGTGATTTTTTTGATGAATTTATAAAGATACGTAATAAAATTTACTTAAGCTGATTCTAGCTGCAGATTTCAGTTAAAAAAAGAAACAGGAATGTAGAAAACAATAATTTAATTTGGTTGATAAAATACAAACTATAATTCAATTTGGTTGATAAAATACAAACTATATATACTCGCATAATTTTTTTTGATTAAATATGAAACAAAAAATGGGGAGAGGAATAAACTTACATTGCAAAAGCATAGATTTATTAAAAAATATTGCAAATCAAGAATTTTCATTATTATATTCACTGACAATATCCACAAATATGTATTTTTATAATTTTTAATTCCAACATCAATCAAATTCATCAGAATCATTTTTAAAATTAGAGCAATCCATGCATATAAAAGAATATTCCTCATCACTCGAGACAGGTTCCTCAAGTTGAAATTTTCTAGCATAAATGTGAGGTAAACATTCAAAATAGAGATGTTTTTAAGTTATTATTAAATTTTAAAATTATTTGCTGAATAAGTACATTTATTTATAGTTAAGGTGAAACATCTCCACAAAGGCCAAGCTTCGTTCCAAGGAAAATTGGCCGTTCAGATGTGTGACCGAAGTAATGGATTATGTTCGGTAGAAAAAAATATGTATTTATACAAGCCCTAATTTTTGATTTATGGCAGAATGGATTTTCAGAATTATCTGACCAAAAATGTTAGAAAAAGACAAACAAATCTGTATGCGAAAATTTCTTTTTTTAATAAAAAAAATTATACAATTTGTGTTTACTTGGATTTTTCAGCTTTTTCGGGGGTAACATTTTATCAATTTTGTGTTTTGATTGGAAAAGTATATCTTTATTCATTTTGTCGATGGTAGGAATAGGCAATAACGTCATCTATTTTTTCTAAAGTTTCTTTAGCTGAAAGTTTCATTAGCTGATGCTCGCAACTCTTATGAGCAGATTCATTGTCAGAATCTGAATCAGCGCCTGAATGGCATCAAAAGTTTTTTATGGAGAAAGAAATGTATACTGTGCGATTAAAGGATTCAGCTAAATTTCTTACCTGTTTCCGTTACTCTAACTGAAGCAAAACTTCTATACACTATCTAAATTAACACAAACTCGCTTAGACATCGTTCAGTCCATCGACTCTCACTCAGAGTCGAAGGACGTTGATGAAGATATAAAATTAGTTGTTAAAGGTATCCGACTGGTTTAAAATCGTCGTTTCTGATGAAATTATCAAAAAAGAAATTATGACTTAATTTTGTAGCCTGTTTAATCAGCTTTCTAAAATTGTCTTACTTTTTACTCTACGTGAATTACAAATGAAGTTACAGCTGTTTTATTACCGAACTGTAAGCATTATTTTAAGTGTCATCAAAACTTTAAATGCGTTTTCAGAGAAATGATATTTTTGAGGAAAACTGTCGACCGTAGCAATGAATTCTCAGAACGTTATTCAAATATTGATATGAAATTTTCTGAGAGTGTTTTCTGTAATATGCTTGATGTTTTCCCCTAAAAACTCAGGTCAATTTTAAAATCAGGTAATATTTTTAAGTGTTTAAATATAAACGAAAAGCATTTTTTATGAAAAATTACCAATTTAGTAACTATGTTCAGCTATATCTCAAACCTATTTTGAAGTACAAGAAATATTTCAGAGCATAACACAGATAACTGTCATAAAAATGTACTCCTACAAGGATTTATGTATATTTAGAATATGATTTTGTCTACGGCTGTTAGCGTAAAGCAAATATTTTAGTCATTTTTCCTCAAATTTCTCAGTTTTTTAAAAAAATATTATTTTGAAAGCTGAACTTTACATTATTTTCATAGTTTTAAAGCATATGCAGTTGAAAAATAACATTAAAATATATATATAAGTTATTTTTCAATAAAATGTCTCCGAACACAGTCGGTTACCTTAAGTGATAAACCACTTAATTCCAGAAAGATCAACTATATTTTTATAGGAAGTCCAGCAAGCCTTGTGTAAAACCCTGTTTGCAAATCATAATGTTCGTGTAAGTGTTGCCATCATGCTATGCGGTAACGAAAATAGATTCTTGATTTGCGTGTAGAAAACCCGGACTCTTTGAACGGCACCCTTCGCATGGAAGCCGGAGTTAATTTTTCTCATCACTTTGGGAAAAAAAATAATTAATTTCGATCTGATTTCAGGTGTTATTTTTGAGGGAAATAACTGTTAACTCTCTTTCCTGCCTTTTTTATTTCCTCTTTGTTTAGCAACCATGGCGGCTTAAATCGCAAAAGTTCACTTTTGCCTGTATTTTGAGAAAGGCATGATTAATTAATTTGTTCGATTTCCGGTGTTATTTTTGAGTTCATATACAGTCGCGGATAAAAAGGAGCTATCGAGCGATATTCTGCTCTCATTCTTTGTACATTGTAAATCCTTTTATGGAAATAACATATGCTAAAATATTCTGTGGTTAATAACTTCCATAGGGGTCATCTAAATATTTAAAATGTCAATAACTTAAACATTTTCAATAGCAACACCCATTTTTATTGTCATAAATAAATTTCTCCCCAAAAATATCCAGGGAAATAAATTTTTATTAATAAACCATAAAGGATCGGAAGATATTTGACATGCTTTAAATATAAAAGGGGACGTCTCCACATTTAGATAGAAAAGTTTTCTGTTTGCGTTTAAATCTGCCGGTAGTAGCATTTTAAATTATTTAGCACATTAAATGCTATTTTTAAAGTAATTATCTACATTTTACAATCGAAAAAACCTGATGCGTGAAAAATTTCTGTAGAGCAGAACTTTTCTCCAAAACATTTTATTCTGTCCAACAAAAATCATAATATCCAATAGCTCTGGAAATTTTGTATAATTTTCACTATCGCTTGAATAAATTTTGATCACAGAGGATTAAAATTTTAATAATACATAAGTATTTACATACCCTTTTTTGCATGTGTGGAGCTAATCGAATAACATAGAATATTCGTTGTTTTAATGAAATGCTAGAATCTGTGTAAAAATTAATATCTGGTTGAAATTTGTTTTCACTTTCATCTTTTTTTCTATTTATGGCTGAGTTTTCTTTGTAAGTCGATAGGTTATTCTTGAAATCTCATTCTTCAATTATTAAGGATTTTAATAAAAGATACAATTTTAATTTATAAAATTTTAAATTGTATTTAAAAGTTAAAAATTCACATATTTATATTTTATGAAAAAAGTGTTTATTAATGATTATATTTAATAATGAAAACGTTTTCTAAATATATGATGTCCGCTTAAGTGCATCATTTTAGAGCGAAAATAGAAAAAAATTCATGCAACTTTAAAACTATTATCACGAATAAGCTGAAATTTTGCATAGGCTTATAAATTATCTTTCTGCATCGTTTACTGATAAAATTTTTAAGTGTTACTGGTCCAAAATTTTAATCATCAAATTGGATAAAATATTCTATGCATTCAAAATTATTGTAAAATCAAAATTACAAGTGCAGAAATCGTAGAATACTTCATACTATTACAATAAAAATTCTATGTCAATAACTATATTATTTCTAAAGATATAAATGAAAATTCAAAATTTTACTTTAACAATAGAAACTAAAAATTTCATTTGCGTATAATTTCGATAAGAATACAGCTACAATTACCAAATTTGGTATCCTTGCATAAGTTGTCATGGAGTTTTGAAATCCATCAACAAAAATGTGTGTTGCTTTTCGTAATTTCGAAGTTAGTGCAATTATAATATCTAGACGACCCCTTATGAAATCTTTAGGCATTGGACATTTTACTAGACGTGGTTTCCTTGTAATTGGTACTTTTTGTTTGAACATATGATGAACGACGGCAAAATAATGCTGGGTGGCTCCTCTTTTTTCCGCGACTGTACTTATTACTCTCCTTGCTCTCTTCTGCTTCTCTTCTAATTCTCTTAAAATATCTTCATAAAATTCTCCTTAAATTCGTTTTTCGCCTAAAATCAGAGAAACGAAAGGAATGTAAATCTTTGAAGTTGAACCGGTGATTAAACTGGCCGCTTAGAGCGGTTTCACTGGCTGTACCTTGGGGTTATTTTAACAGTATGCCTATCTGTCCTAATTTCCGTGCCAAACATTAGTGGCTTTTAATGAAAGTGGCCACTTAGAGAAGTTTTGCCGTACAGTCGCTATAACTCGGGGAGTTATAATCGGGTATTCACAAAACTGTTGTCGATGGAAATGTCTCGCGGAAACGGGTTTATTCGGAATATTCTCCTCGAGACATACCCATCGACACCAGTTTTGTAAAAATCCGATAATAACTCCCCGAGTTACAGCGATTGTCCGATCTATAAAGTTGAGAACTGTACCGAACACGACTACCACCAACAAGCTCTGGAAGCTTTTAAATTATTCCTCCTTACGCGCAGCACAGCAACGAATTCAGAGTAATCCTACAATCCCATAATACTAGAATTCATTAATTAAAAAAATAATATATAAAATAAACGGTAATGAATCAAACATTTGCGACACAGTTGATTGACGATATCTATAAGAATTCTTAGATGGGAAAATATCGATAAAAATTGAAATAAAAAGTATTCCCACTGTTTACCACTATTTTTATAAGATAACTTTTTATATAAATATGAACATTCAAAACTTTTTGATTGCAATTTTAAGCACGCTGTTTTTGAATTCAGAACAGATTGCAACTAAAACCTTTTAAAGTCTTCCTTGTCCCCATTTAATTCTATTTCACTCCTAGCATTTATCTCTAGAACTATTTAAAGACTGGAGGCAGACTCTTGGAAATCTGGTGCTCCGGAAGGCACCACAGTATTACAGGAACGCATGGAAATCAGTCATTGTCAACAAACTCATTTCACATGTTTCATTGGTTTAAAATACAGATCGCTAGGTAAATTTTATTTGCTGTTAATAATTTCACTTTAGAGTCCTTTCGGATTTTCTAAAGAGTGAGGCCGCCGCTATTGTAAATGCGTGAGTGATAGAGAAGGAGATGATCTACAGGTTTCGCTATGGACTTTTGATAAAAATATTGCAGCGCCCTCTATGAATGCGAAGGCCGAGAGACTGTCTCTGTGAAACTCCTGGGAGGTCCCTGCAGATGAGAAAGCGTATATTTAATACAATTTTGACATTTTTATTAAATATATTTTGAACGAATAAAAAAATTTCAAGTAATCTATTTTAGGAAACATGTTTCGTTTTGGAATAGGGAATAAATCTTTAATTTTTTTTCCATCGGGTGGAACTATACATCTATGGCATTTTTCAAAGGATTTTTGGAGTTTAACGTTTTATTTGTTGAAGATCGAATTCATATCAGCAGCTTCCTTGACGAATTCCGTATTAGCAACTGAAAGGCACGAGTGAATCAAGTTCAATTTTCTCTTCACATTGGGTAAGGAATGATTAATTTCTATCTGATTTCCGGTGCTGTTTATGATCGTGTGATTTTCTTTCTTCCTTTCTTACTTTTCTGGTAATAGAAGTTCCAAGAACAGACAGCTGAAAGGAATGCATTTGACTTTAGTCGTAAAAACAACCATCACGGCCGCTCAGAAGAGTTTGAGTGACTGTTCCTAGGGGTTATTTTAACATTATGCCCACTCGCCAAAAATTCTGTGCCAAACAAAAGCGGCTGTTGAGAGGGGTGATTGTTCAACTGGGGTGGCCGTTTAGAAGAATTTAATTTTACCTCCGTTTGTATTTTAAACGTTAAATCCCATTTGGAAATGTACTCAATTAAAAATCAGCTCTGATTCATTAAAAAAAATTTATATCTGAATTTTAAAGATGTAAACGTTTGAATTTAGTTTCCAAGAAAGCTTTCATGATGACATAGTATAAATACTGGTATAAACTTGATTTAAAAAACTTTGCAACAAGAGTGAGAACTTTAAAACTCTATTTGTATTTATTAAACTTAGAAACTTTTATAAATTTGGAGTCGAAATATTGTTTCAGCACATTGAATGCCATGATCTGGTGCTTAAAATATCCCTGAGGAATATATATTTTCTGAAGAAATTAAAGGAATTATATTAATTAGAGCTTTTAAGTAAAAAATGCCAATGTCATTCATATATAAATTATGTGGAATTCAATGTGTTAAAAATACGGCTTAAACATGAAATACACGTAATAAATTACATTTATGCCAAAAATAGTACTTAAGTCGAACGAAATAATCATTTATATATGCGGTAAAACTGTGGTTTTGTCTTATGGTATTTAGCTTCTATTAATACAAAATTCAATATAATGATTTCATTTTTGTTGGTCGACCAAAAAAAAATACCGAAATTAGAATACGGCTATGCAACAAATAAATACAAGAAGATCCACGTGTAGTTTGTCTTCTGTTTTATTTTCAACTACAGTTCGCTGTGTAGATCTTACTTAGCATAAAACTATAAACTCGTAACCTCATTTTCGGTGAAAATGTCAGTTAGAACCTTGTCAAACCAACGGAGGGAAATATTTTTTTAGGGATTTATTTACCAGCGTATTTTTCAACAACATGCTAAATGAAAGAAACGAATGCAATTTGATTACAAACTTTCAAAATGCCTGAATACAAGGCACAAATTTGATTTACATATCTCATCAATTGCTCTTTTAGTTAATTTTTTGAAACTGTAAAGAGTCTTTACCTGCTTTATCTACACCACCATTTTTATGCAACTTCAACAAACGCAAATCTATATCTGAAATTGATTTTTTTCTTGCAAATTTGTCTGTTTCCTGAATACCGAAAGTAATATTGTATTTCGAATATCCTTAAAATAAACAGGTGAGCATTTAATTGGCATTTGTTATTTTATTTTTTTATATAAAATTTATGAAGACCGAATGCACAATTTTAGGAGGTTTCATTAAACGTCAAAATCTTCAAACAGCAACGCTTTATTCTGCATAATGTTCTTGATAGTAATACAAGTTTCAATCGTAATTCAAGGATAGAAATACAATCGTAATATAATACAATATGTAAAATAGGGCGGGCCGAAAAAGTCGAAGTTTCTTAGATCTTTTTACGGTAGTGCGGAAAAGTTGCGAACTCCTGTCATTAAAAAGTCTTATAACTCTGAATTGATATCTTCTGTCGCCTCAATGGGCAGAAAGTTGTGAAAATTGGACAAAAAATGGTAAAAATTCAAAAATTAATAAAAAATCACAGATTTTGTTGCTCGGTTTGCGGTAGTGCTTAACAGTTACTATTTATTAACAACAACACCTTTACAAAATTTTAGAATTATAGGTTAATATCTTCTGCCGCCTCGGAAATTTAAGGCGAATTTTTAAATAAATACACATTTTACTTACATCATTATAATGCGAATAGAAACTTTATTCAACCTTTAAAACATTTAAAATTACAAAAGCATTATTTTTTGTAATCTTTTTGGGACTCAAATTGTGACATTTGTTTTCTGGATTCTAGTGTAGCTCTGATAAATCCATCTCTGTTCTGCGATCCAACTCTTTTTCTGGAGGCTTCAGGGGCGAGTTTCGCAATTCGCTCAACTGCTTTCGTGTGTGAAGGAAATTTAATAAAATTCCAGTCGTCCATTGCCACATCGTCCTGTATCATCTTCAGAAGTTCATGAGAATTGATATGTCTGAGAACTGTAGGCGGTGTGACATAAAAAGCTTGCCAGTCAATGAGATCTACGTTGTCTGTAGGCTTTAACTTTCTGCCCATTGAGGCGACAGAAGATATCAATTCGGAGTTATAAGATTTCGCACACTTTTTACACTTTGGAGTTTCGTCTGCAGTTGGAGTTGAAAAGCTGGTGAGCTGAGCGCTATTGAAAGTGTTGTTACTGTTATTGCTAGTGAATTGTTATCTGTCTGTGTTGCTAATCTGCATAAAATGTATTGTTCTTGTTACCTGTGCTACGTATTTTTCTTGCATATTTGTGAATAAACCTTCATTCTCTATTATCCTGCTTCTTGGAGTGTCTTCACCATACACACACAGGACAATTTTCGTAAGAGTATTATTCACGTTTTTAAAGGATATTATTTTCGTTTTCGTCCCAAGCTGTAAATGAAAACACGTTACTATATATATGTACCAAGACATTTCTGTTATCCGACTATTCGGTTATTCGTCACAGCCCTAGCCCGGACGATGACGGTTAATCGAAGTTTTACTGTAACATATTTTATCGCTTATTATTTAACATTATTGTGTTTTAATTCGGAACTTGTGTAATGTTTCTATATGCTGCTCAATAAGAAGTAAACATCTCCTCTTCCATCTTTCATCTCCCATCTTATTTTGGTGAAATCAAAGCCGATTGGCGCATGCGCGGAAGCACGGAGGTGTTAGGCACCTGAAAACAGATAGTACCTCTTTTAGGAGGGGTTGGCACGTGGGCAGGTGATAGCCATTCTGTAACTGACCACAGTACAGCTGAGAACATTTGAAATTCTCGTCGCCAGTTCAAATGAAAGTAAAAAGCAATTCCAAGGTTTTTTTCGAAATTTTAACATTGTTTGAAAAGCAAAAGTTTCCAGAATCTGCGATGTGCCTCGCTGGAAGGTAAAAATAAACTATTCAACTGTGCAGAAACTGACGTAATCGAAATTAATTACTGCATAGATCTGTTAGCTTTTAAATCGACATAACTGAAAAATGGCCTTTATTCATTCGTCTTGAATGCATGAAGTCTAAATTGCAGTCCATAGCCTTCAGACGAAGCAAGATATTACCATCACCTGTCAACGAGTTACACGGAAATAATGGGTGTCCTGGAATTTAGGATGACAGTGACAAATGTTTCTACTACGATATTTTGTGATCTTATCATTTCCATCTCAATACAAGACTATGTTGCGTATGTTTCTCGGCTGGTTCCTGAAATGTGATAATTAACGATGAAAACAATAAGGATTCGCTCATCCTTCAGTTTGAAAGCATTTCTCTCAAATGGTTTTGTTGTCTATTCGTTAAGAATGTATTTAGAAATGAAAAATTTGACAGACAGTATAAAGAAAAGATAAACAAAAGAATGTGTTTCTCCCTCCTTTGCACCGGATGCGTCTTTTTCTTCCGAGTAATTTCTGTTGAGAAGGCATTACGACAATTTTTTCATAAATTTGTCGTAAAGTCAATATAGATTGAAAAATTTAGATCATCGATTAAAAAAAGACATTTTGGAAAAAAATACAGACAGCTTTAATAAAATTTTTATTCTATTTTTTTGTTTATATCATTTAACCTTCTCATTCCTAGACAGGCGGTTTCGGCAGGCCTACAGGTTTCGCCTTAACACCTAAGATGGCCGGCTTGACGCGTTTGCCTTCTTCTGAGGGGTGGTCGGGTAGATAGATGGCTTCATTGATAAAAGAGGTAGGGGTTCCAATTATCCTTGTTGGGGTCTTTCTCACAGCCCGTTTCAGTCAGGGCCACCTGGGTTTTACCCTCGCAATCGACAAAGTAGGACGCTGATAGCTTTATTACCTTGAATAACGGGGAGTGTGATGGTGGGGTAAAGACCACACTGAATGGAAGAGTCCACTTCAATGTGGCATGCTCAGGTTTTAAAGGAGCTGGGAGGAAAATGTCCTATCGGGATTAAAGAGTTAAATTAAATAAAAAGTTTTGTAATTTAGAGATTCTCAAATACTACAGTACAACCCCAGTAAACCGAACTAAAGGAGGCAGTCATTTTGGAAAAATATTTTTTCAGTTAACGCCTGAACATTTATTACTACTTTCTATTTTATTGCAGGATATAATTCTGGAATGTTTTGATTGTGAAACGAATCCAAAACTCCCTTTGTAGGCTACACCATATGTTCTTTATTAAAGTTAAAATTACATTTTAGGATTATAGTAGTTGCTAGCTAATCCCGCGCTGAGCACCTGCGCTCTGTTATATGCACAGCACGCATTTTCGGGCAGTTCTGGCTTCTGATGATTCAGCTCGCCAAAAATAAAGTGCGCGTCAACTATCGCCAAGAAAGAAATTGAGCCAAGTTCGCGATTCAGCGTTCCAAGAAAATTCGCCAAATCAGAAAAAAGTGCTAAGTAGTTTGCGCATAACTGAATAGTACCCAATATACGATGTTCGCAGTAGTAAACTCCATGGAGTTTACCTCAATTTGTGAACTTAACACGCAGTTGTTGTTTCATGTCTCCCTGGTCCAAATGCTAGACCAGGTCCATGATACCATATCGCTCTAACAGTACCACAAGTCCATGTTCCCCTCACTCCACAGCAGCCTCGCAGAGGCGCCAATACAGTCAATGACATGAGCAGGAGAAGCAGGACAGGAACAAGGGCAAGAGGAATACAGTAAGTCTTTTCTTTGGCGACGAATTTCAAGCTTTTAATATGGCCACTACGAAGTCTGGCCAATGCAGTCTGTGCGGATCTTGTACCTTCGGACTGTAGAGACAGACCAGGACGATTTCCAGCGTACCATTCGTGTGCGGGAGGGACTTTCCAAGTAGAATTTGCTTTAGCCCTGTGGATAGAAGATATTTCGGACGCGAAGAGCTCACCAGAGGCGGCAGAAGGAAGAGCACTTCCCTCTTTCGCAAGCAAGTCCGCCACCTCATTGCCGAAGGCTCCAACATGGGAGGGAATCCACTGAATGCAAACTCTGCTTTTCTGTGAAAGTGAACAAATTTTGTAAATAATTTCTTGACCGGTATTTTATTTAACACGCTGACTTAAACTATTTTGACGATGATCTGAACGTTCTTTAGCTCGCCAAAGCCCAACTGCTTCATTTCTAACTGATACCCCTTTAAATAATTTCATACAAAATTTTATAATATTGTAAGAAATATTGTGAACTCGACGTCGAACACTCATTTTCTTTTTCAAGAAAAAGTTGTTTTACGCCAAAACGAATATAGTAGCAGTGTATACGAAGTTATGCCTAACATGGGATTGGTTTTGTTCTGTAAAGAAACCGAAACAGAAGATAAATTAACCTCTTTTCTGTGCGACATATGTTATATATATATAATGTATTCGTTGTTGTAGTCGTTAAATAAAAACAGGCCGAGTTATTAACTAATTTTCCTTTTATTATGGAAGAGTGACGGAATGTACGTACATCTTAGTTGAAGTTCTCAAGTCAAAAGAGGGCAGAAAATCCCTGCTTTTTCTCGGGTAAGGATTTAACAGATAGACACGTGATCAAAGCGAAGGGAATAATAGCTATTTTTACTATATTATGTAAGTATTTTAGGGAAAATGCATGACGTCAAGGAGACGCCATCATGATTTTCTGTGGACACTGAAAGCGATTAAAATATTCTCTTAGTAATAAATATGCCAAGACGAGAGATTTAATATACCTCCAGCGCGGGAAATGGAACGAAACTGGAGTTTAAGAAAAGTGATTTTGGAATACATTAAGACTTTAAAATACAGAGAGCGAGAGAGAGAGAGGGAGATGATTTATAATTAGTAATCGTTTATAGCATCCGAATTTCTCATTCAAAGAACTCAATAATTTTTGTTTGTTTCTTGCGTCCTCCCAACGATTCCGAGCAGCATTGCTCCACCATCTTTTCATTAGAAAGACTTCAGCCGGCGTTGAGTCATTACATTGTTCAACAAATCTTAGGGCAACTTCAAATAATAACAACACATGTGCTGTAGTTTCTGTGTTGCTTTTTTTAAAAAAAAGTTATTAATGGAGAGTAAACAGTAGGCTACAGCCGGTACAAAGGAACTTTTAATTTTCATACTGAAAAAAGAAAAGCATTTGAGTACAGAAACAGGTTATTGAAAGACATAACAAACTTTAAGGTACCCGACTAGGTCCGAAGAAAAAATTTATAAAGGCATACACAAAAATGACTTACAGAGCTAAATAACAAAAATAGTCTAAATAATCACAATTAGAAATAAAAATTCATATATAATCAGTAGTTTTTGAAAATAAGAATTTTTTAAAAGAATTTCAATAAAAATTTGAATTTTAAGAAAAACAGCATAATTGAAAAAAAATATTGGACATATTTCATTCTAATTTCGAATGCATACTTCTTAAACTATCTAGAATGTAACAGACTACAAAATAAAATTTATTTTTTAAGATAAATATTTTATAAACATTCATATTAGCGGCATTGATTTTTCGACAAAATTATCCAATGTTTCGAACTAAAAGTGACTATAAAACAGGACTAAATAAAGCTATCATATTATCTACGGGTTGTTAGGCTCTGAAAGGTGCTTGACACATGTGTACCAATTTTCAATGAATTGTAATGAATTGATTTGGAGATATCACGTCTTTCGTGGACCACTTTAGTGAAATTTTCATTTTTCAGAAAACACGTTTGATGAATATAATAACACATTAGTTCAAATAAATAGGAAGGAATAAGAATAAGAAGAAAGACTGAATCTTAAAAGTTGTGGCTCTATTTTTAGATCAGAAAAAGTTTTTGAATTCTTTTTCGAAAATCGCTTTTTCAACCTAATCGGATACCCCAACTTAGGATTACTTTCAGTGCTCGAAAACTATCGTGAGCTGTCACTCAGTCGTCCACGTCATCTACTTCGAGCTCTTCAATCAGATCAGCGTTTGACTGCAACACTATTTCTACAATTTATCTGATCATGATTTCTTCCGAATTGTTCGCGACAACCACGCAAGCCTCCATTTCTCCGCATTCTGGGATTCTTTGAACCATTTATGCCAAGTTTTCAAAACTTTCTGAGTCGTATATGCTTTTACATCGATAAAGGGAATCTCTTTTCATGATATCTTATATTTTTGATAACAATTTTTCAACATTATGTAAGCGTACCGAAGCTCTAAGAAAAAATAGTTAATTTTATTTTCATTATAATCTGATTGTTTCCTTTTTTCATACAGTTCCCCTCTTATTTGCATTATCTAAATCAAAAAAGCTCCAGTGGGTTAAAAATGGTTCGTATAAAATTGAAAAATATGAAAATAAATTCTTCAAAGGCAATAAAATGCTAGTATATACAGGGTGTCTTAAAAGGCCATTTTAAAACTTTAAGGATAGATCAAGCAACAAGTCATTTTCACAATAGAAGGTGTTGCAAACATAAATGGGATTCGCTAAAAGGGGCCCTTTGTCAGTGAATTAAGTAAACGAATATGATACACCAGAAAAAATGTTTAACTCAGATTGAATAGAATACAAATTTATAATAAGACAACATAACAGTTTCAAGGAAAACAGGCATTACAAGATTTAAGCAGCTTGACATTCATTCATTCAATACTCAGGAGAGCCGACTCAACCTTAAGGTTTTAGAATGTTGATTGAGGGATTAGAACATTCAGCGGACAGATAGACATGTGTTGCCAAACGTTACATCAAATAGTGAAAGAAAATTTAAATTTGCGAAATTTCAACGTTGCCAGTTAAAAGAACAAAAGATAAATTAATAGAAATGTGAGGCCAACAAAAATTAAAAAATAAATGTAAATAAAACAAAATACAAGACAGATAACTGACAGATGCGATAATGACAAATAGGACGCAGTGTCAATAAACAAACCTTTGGAGTCCATAAAATAAGCGTAAAGTCCATGCCATTTGAAGCGAAACATGTTTTCCATGTTGTTATTTGAGACAACTGGGTTGTTTTGCTATTGTAAATTTGCGTTACATTAAATCTGTATTGAGCATTTTTTCTGCTTTAACCTTTTCTTTTACTTAATTCACGGACAAAGAGTCTTCTGTAGCGATCGGATAGGCCACGGTGTCCTCGTGGTAAGGTTTCAACTTCGGGTACGGAGCGTTCCAGGTTCGAAACCCGGTTCCACTGAAGATCCGTCGCGTAAATCTTACGCAGGGCGCCAAACGTCCTCCCATTGGTGAGGTGCAACAAAACCGACTCAGCCTACACTACTGGGCCTAAGGCGCTAGAGAGCCGGAGGGGAAGAAAACCGACTACCAGCAGAAGGACACAATCCCTACTCGCATTTATTAAAAATTTATCCTCGTATATACATACTACACTGCTCAACGTGGGTGGAAATTAAATACATGTAAACGTATATAAAAGTTTCATATTACAAGGGCTGACCCGGTCAAGGGGGGAATGCAGATAACAGTATACGGAGTGAAACTTATTTATTCATAAACATTTACCATGGCCGGGGAGAAACAAGCAATTCATTCCTAATTTTAATTACAATGGCATTCCACCCATAAAATGCCATATGTAAGATGCAGCGCAGATACAAAACAAAACAAACACGGTGAAATTAAATCGAACAACACACACGCAAACAAACTCTGCACACAAAATGAATTGGTAAACAATTTTTCTCCTTTAAAAAATATAAAAAAACTAATCCATTCTCACCCACACAACTAATTAGTTAAAACTTTAAAATTGTCAATACTCTATTACCAAGCATGCACCGGGTATATTGATTAAAA
>BGPR01013550.1:17638-41448 GCA_013235015.1 Araneus ventricosus
ATCAACTGGCACACTGCGCCTCAAAGGATTAAGGGTCGAATGCAGTCATCTATCCGCTCTTCTGAAATTATTGAAACACGAAACTCGGCTCCAAGAAAATTGGGATTGGTAGAAAAAACATTTGGCAGCTTTCACCTGTATTATATGTATCATGCATGAAAAATGTTTTATTTATTACATACTTTAATGTTAGTATTTTTTTGAATTTAAAGGTAGAATAAATTGAGAGCTCCAGTTATATTCGAAAGAAGTTGACACTAAAAGAGTTTATACGTGTAAGAATTTTTTTAGACGTTATGTAATGCCTTTTCCAGAGACGAAAAAAACAACTTTCAAAAGCCTACAACTCCATATTAGTTTTTTTAAAAACAGTGACACTCTATTCGAAAATAATAGTAATAATAAAATCATCTTTTTCTCAGACGCCAATGTGTGGAATGAATCACATTAGGTTTTCGCCAGCAAAATGTTCCACATAAGAAAATGCAAAAAAAGTAAATCATAAACTTGACATACATCCTGCAGGGAAGCCGAAGTCTACATCAAGACAGTTTTGAACAGTCATTGCCTCAATTACGCTTTACGGAATGCTTTGGGCAATCATTAGTGACATCAAAAGTTTCAATTAATACAGCCATCTCTCCGAGCCGGTTTTTGCGCATCAATACATTTTGAACGATAGATGGATGCTTTCTGATTCTGTATTTGATATGAAGAAAATGTTTAATCCGAAACGCAGATATGGGAATTAAGAAAAGAAATACTAGTAAATGATTTAGTATGCTGGATCTTTGCTCCGAATCGGATTCTTGTGTAACTCTTCAGAAATCAATATAAACGGAATGATACGAATTAAGATTAGAATTGGAAAAGAATTATTAATGGTCCTAGTTTCCCTAACTATGCATGGATAGTGTGAAGTATTGCTATTAAGGTAGGTGGAGCAATGAAGTTCAGCTGCAGGCACTTTTATTTAAACATAATTCTTAAGATAAGAAACTGTTTTCTTCATTTGGCTTTGATCTGGATGGGTTGATTGAGGAAAAAAAAGCGATCATTAACGTTTTTAAGGCTTGATCACTTTTGAATCGATTCAATTTTTCTTTAAATCGTTAAATAATTTTCGACGCGGTTTGTTTTATCATAATTTTCTTTTAAGATCTGAAAGAGATTTTTATTGATTCTCATTAAAATAAGTCATCGAAAACAGGGAAATAATATCAAAACTTTTGAGACAAGCAAAAAAAGGAAGAGAAAATAAAAGTTTGCTTATTTTAATTTCCTTCATTGAGTTTTGAAGTAACCAATGCATTTCTTTGAGTTTCCTTAAAGCTGCAAATAAACTTCATTCAGTTAAACATCTTATTAATTGCTGGACTAGTTTGCCCAACAGAAAACGCAATAGAGTACTTACCCGATTCAGAATCAGCTAGATTCGATTTACGCATAAACATTTGTTGTTTGGAGAACTAACCCCTTTTTGTACAGATTTTCAATATCCAAAATCGGCCATTCACATTCTAAAAGAATGCTCACATTTCAGTCATTAATGGAGCCCCGCTTTCCTATCACTCTAAAAGACATCCTTCGTACAGAATTCACATCCCTCAAGTTATTTCATAATGTTGATTGGTTTTTAGTATTTAATTAAAATGGTTTTTGAACATGTTTTAAAGTCATATCTTAGCTGTGGATAATTTCTTAGAGAACACACAATTTGATAGGTTATTCATAACATTTGACAGAATATTTGAATTAACTTTTGAAACAGGACAGAATACCACCATATGTTTAACTCAGTATAATCAGAAATTTTTTCCGCCAGTAAACTCCATCAAATCAAATCAATCAAATGATTTCTTACGTATACACTGAGCGGCAAAATCAAGGAACAGCCTGATACTACGTAGTACAGATAGTGTGTTAAACCTCCTCTGGTTTTGATTGCAGGATATATTATTCTGAGCATCGACTCTATAAATTGCCGAAACTCTTGAAGAGGAATATTAAACCATGGTTACGAAAATAGCTGTTCGTACTCTCCTGAGATTGGATGACGGTGTTTGGGAGTTTCAGAAATGCTCAACTGAGTCCTTCTCGAAAAACTGAAGGTCCAGTAAAGAAACTGGAGCTGAGAATCGTATTCCTCAAACCGAAATGTGATTGTTCTAGCCTAGTGGCATGGAGAATTGACCTGGAACAGGAACAGACCTGGAGCTAGAAGAGGCCTGGAACAGGAACAGACCTGGAACTGGAACAGGCCTGGAGCTGGAAGAGGCCTGGAGCTGGAAGAGGCCTGGAGCTGGAGCAAGCCTGGAGCTGGAACAGGCCTTGACCATTAGAACACAAGCAGACACAAACGGGTGCACGCAATCCAGCGATGTAGGTGGATGGAACTTAAGGACCAGAAAAAGGCTCGTCAGACTGTGATTCCGTCGCCATGTGCTTTAAAAGTAGTCATATGGTACGCCTCATCCACGTTCTTTAAGTAAGTTACGTTCCAAACATTTAAACTGTGGTAAACATATAAAATTAATTTAATATTTTTACTGTACGCATGAACTCTGCTTTGTCTATTTTATCGAATATGAAATGTAAGCACAGTGGCGTAGTGACCGGGGGAAAAGGGTGTATAGACGCTCCAGGCTCCAGTATTAGGGCGCGCCATGGAGTCAAAAAATTACTGCGTTTATGCCATTTGAAAGCAAAATAAGTTGAGGGGGCTTAAAAATAATACCATACCCAGGAAGCCATTTACGCTTATTAAGCCGCTGTTAAATATTTTCCGAACGCCACTTATTCTCGCTACGGCACTGGCGTAAAACGTTAATGCGTCTATGTCACTTTTAAAAGTCAAATACGACTAATGTAAAAAATGCTGTTTCTTACTTAGCTGTTTACACAAGCTAAGTCACTGATGACGACAGAGGGGGCGGCGAAAAAAATCATATTATGACCCAGGCACCTATTGCCCTCGCTACGCCACTGTGTCAGCAATTTTTTGGTATATATGTGTACATAAAATTAAGTCTATTTTTGAGTAGAAATATCCCAAATGATAAAAAGCAAGCACAATACAATTTTACATAATTATTAAAGTTCAATTAATAATATTTTTATTCGAATTTTAAATATGATACTAGCAAATTTTTATCTTAACATTATTTATGATTTAGTACGCATAATCAGACCCTAATGCCTAAAAATCATTTATTTAGGATATTAGGAATCCACAATTATATATATATATATAATTTGATTTTAATTTTAATTTTTAGATTAATATATGCACATATTGAAAATATAACGCATGTTTTGATTCATTGAAACATTTAACTATATATATATATTTCAGATTTTTTAACACTAATTTTTCATAAACAACGTTTTCCCCTAATTAAACTGGCAGACATTTTGCAAATGAAAAGTTTGGCTTTTAGTTGTAATTATTTAATACGAACATCAATTAACTATTTGAATCAATTTGCCTGTAATTTTTAAACATGAAAGAAATCGAAGTGTTCAATAAAAAAAAATTATAAAAAACAATCAAGGACAGGATTGATTAATGTATTCCGAGTGTTTTTTGGTTACGTAAGTCGAAAAATTCAATTTATGTGTGTTGAGAGTTAATTGCCATGCTACCCATTATCACTTCCACAAAAAAATTATAAAATAGGTAGAATTCCTATAAGGAATCTACCTAAAACCGAATGAAGCAAACTTTTTAACGCACACACTGTATGAATTGCTTGATTTTAAAAGTGGACTTCTGACAACTAGCAGAAATCTACTAGATTGATGTTAAAAGGGGTCTTCTGTTGAGAAGTCTCCTTCTGGCTTCATATTGAAACTTTGACTCGTGATTTCAACGTGGCTATGAATGGCAGAAGTCCCTTTTTAACACCAAATGATGTATTCACATTCATGAAATTAAAAACGAAAATAAAATTATAATTTCGGCCAAGACTGCAGAAGTCCCCTTTTAAAATAAAGCGGTTCATATCTAAAGAAGTTTCAAGAATGTAACAATTATTTAAGTATTAAAAAAACATTGCTGATATATCCTTTTCCTCATTATTATTTGTTAAACGAATTTCACAATAAAATAATGTTTTCAACATCTCATTTTATAAATGTGCTTTCTAAATTTCAGGGCGAGCCTTCTGCAATATTTCAAGACAGTGCTAAACTATCTCTTTCAAAATGCATTATATTTATCCGAGAACAAAACCTGTCGAAAATTACCATATTTCAAAAAAATAAATGGAAATTCCACTTTGTGTGCCATTATGCACCAAGGACTTTTTTCGTCGTCAGAATCCTTCGGCGCCCACAAAATATTACTCAGCTTCATTTTTAGATTTTACGAGTAAGTGACACTTTGGACACTCCACGTCAACACGCGCAGCACTTAGCCATACAATATCCAAGAGGTGGCTGAAAACTTTGCCGTCTCCTAAAAGAATCGATCTAAGTTTTGATTAAATAGACATTTACTCAGTTAAAGTACCGAATTTTAAGGAGTTCACTGACATGCTGTCGAAGAAATCTTCAACTTCAGAGACGCCCATATTCATATTAGTTGGAATTCACTTTCTGGTATTTCTCAGGATTGCATAAATAGCTTCTGTAATATTTTTAGATCGAGCACTGATCATCGTCCTATATCAAAAATAAATACAAAAATAATATGATATGTCTTTTAGAACCGTGCTATAATTATGTATTCATAAGTTATTGAAACTGTTCCTGTTACTTTAGAAGTTTGTCTAAAGTAATCTTGTTTTCATTCCTTTTGACCTTCTACAATATGTAATTTGAAGGCACTAAATTTTGTTAATTTTATTTAACAAATTGCTTTGGTCAGTGACAGATGAAATTGAAGTCAGTGTGAAAGTTATTTCTGTATCATGCGCAGTTAAAAAGTCATGAAAATTATCAAAGGGTATTTGAAAGTAGTCAGAACAGAAATCAATTATACAGGGTTCCCACTTATATCCGTTACACACCCCTTAACTTCTAAACGGTGGCAGCGTAGGCCATAAAGTTGGTATCTAGGTATAATAAAAAGGCTATGTGCTACTCTATGAGTCAACTTACAACGCCATCTATCTTCAAATTTTGGAATTAGCGGCCCTATCTCGTAAACGGTGAAAGATACGAGAAAAACGTCAATTAGAAAGTTGTAGAGCACTCTCGATTTAGTACGAAAGGATACCTTGCGTACATTAATACTCAAAACAGAATGCGAAAAATGAACATTTGTTTGATTGTGATTTTCAACATTTCGTAGAACAAGTCGTAGTGGCCTCCGCGTTCACCTGACTTGAGAGACACATAAAAGAGCAGGTATACGCGACCCCTCCGCCAAAATTGCAGGATCTTCGACGACTTACTGATGCTTGTGTCTCCGTAACATGTTGCAGAATGTGCAGCGAGAAATAGAGTCCAGAGTGCAAATGTGTATAGTGGGTAACGGAGAGCATTTTGAGCAATATAAATAAATGACCCAGAAGACAGGGACGTTTCTCAGTTTCTTTCTTCCACTCCTTATGGTATGACAATGTTCGAAATCGTAACCAAACAAATATTCATTTTTTGCGTTCTGTTTTGAGTATTAATGTACGCAAAGTATCTTTTCGTACTAAATCGAGAGTGCTCTACAACTTTCTAATTGACGTTTTTCTCGTATATTTCACCGTTTACGAGATAGGACCGCTAATTCCAAAATTTGCCTATAGATGGCGTTGTAAGTTGTCTCATCGAGTAGCGCATAAGTCTTTTTATTAAAACTAGACACCAACTTTATGACATAAACTGTCACCGTTTAGAAGTTAAGGGGTGTGACGGATAGAAGTGGGAGCCCTGTATATACTGGTAATTGATCTTCTGTGTGAAATTCTATGTTTAACCTTCGAACAGGCGCTCGTATGTCAGAGATACATTAGAGAAGAATTTCGTTTTATATTTATACACCAGACGATGCTACAAAAGCATGACTTGGGCTATTCTTCCAGCTCCTTTCGACGAACTATTAGTCATCGTTTGGAATTCGAGGCGTTAATAAGACTCTGCAGATCTGATATTTGTATTTCAGAGATACGAACGACCGTTGAAATGATATAACCATGAAACCGGTTTTTTGCTTTTTATATCTAAATTCCATTTGCTTTCTTACTTCTATATTCTCTTTATAGTTTTATATTACAAATGTAAATATTTCAGTTGAAATATTGGCAATTTCATTTATTTTATTTTCACGTTATTTAGGTAATATCTTTGTTTAATTTTATATTGTTTTTACGTATATTATATATTACGTATATTATATCAACATCAACAACGTCAACATCCGTCCTTCTGATACGTAAAATATTTATTCTTACTTTTCTCTAATGTTATCACAACGCACTTTTGTTTTAATTATTCAAAACTCCTCTCTCCATTTTTGGTTTAGTTTGGCATTAGGGTTGAAAATCAGTGTTTTAGGCCTTACGGCGTAACTGATTGCAAGAAAATGTCAGTCTTTTTACTTTCTCGTATACGAAGTATACAAAGAGAAATTATTGTAATCGTCAAAAAATTCGAACTCGAGTTTTCGACGGATCTCCACGTTTTAGACCTCCCTGAGTCCGAAAAACACAATTTTGGAATTATGTCTGTCTGTCTGTGAACACGATAACTCGAAAACTATTAGAGCTACGGAGATGAAATTTGGTATGTTGTCTTTGAACATACTTTGTAGGTTTCAATCAAATTTTGGACAAAATCCGTCCATGGGAAGTCTGTCCGTCTGTCTGTTCCCGGCATGTGAACGCTATAACTCAAAAACTTGAATAGCTAAATGGATAAAATTTGGTACACTGTTTTATCGTTATGAATGTAGGTCCGTATAAAAGTTTGGTCGAAATCCGTCAAAAAGAGGCGTTCAAATTGCATATTCAATTTCTTTTAATCCGATTCTCGTGCGCATGCGTATTGGTAGCAATCTATTATTGTTGTAAATTTTATTTGCAACAATAAATAATGTTTTCAAACATCAATTGTTAACAATTTTTTTATTGTTGTAAATTAAACCGATCTCATTATTTTAGCAAATCTTTTATTCACGCGCTTTTGCAATTGTTACGGTTGTGTTAGTATAAATTGTTTTCTTGGGAATTCAATTCCAAAGCAGAATTTTCGCTTTAGTATTCATTGCATTGCCTATTTTATCGCGCCTGCTTCAAAGTAATATTTTTTTGAAACGTGGCAACAGATATTTGATTTCAGGTTTGTTTGTTTTTTTGTTTTACTTTCTCGTATACGAAGTATACAAAGAGAAAGTATTTTAATCGTCAAAAAATTCCTTTTTAAATAAAAATTGTTTAAAATTATTTTACTTACTAACCCTTACCCAATAATAACCTCATTTTAATAATTATTCTCTTATTAATTACATAATTAAATAAAAATTGATATTTTACGATAGCGTATCTAGGAAATATGCGCGACCTTTCATGTTGCTATAGAGAGCGATCCTGCTAGAAGGTTAACATAAAGGTTGTTTAACTTAATGGAACTCTTTTTACACGAGCTAGCGGTAGGAATTATATCCTTATATCGTTGGATGATTTTCTTCTTAAATTTGGTGGAAGGCCATGGGGTACAAACGATCGCAAGAACGAGATCCGATTCAAAGAAATATATGACTTGTATGTGGTTCTTAGTGAACGTTAAATTGAGAGAAATGCCTTTCGTTGGTGTGGTGTGGAAGCTTAAATAATTTGATGTCGGGCCATATGCGGCTCTCGCTGTGTTATCACAGTTTAAAAATTTGAAAGGCCTCAAAAATGTCCCTCTCATATCATTAAGACGAAATTCATTAATTAATTAACGGAATTTAAAACAACTGAGAGTTTCTTTGACGCAAGGATAAAGAACTCTGGTGCTCTGAAACCGAAATCCCTTTGGGTTATTTAAAATCTAAGTATCTGCAGTCATAGCATTAAAGTTAATTTCATAAATTATGAAAAATTATTTTTATTTACGTTATTTGTTTCACGAAATAACACAATTCTGATTATATTTACTGAAATTTAATCTTAATATAAATAAAAGTCATTGTGGGTTTGTATATTTGTATCGATGTTCCACATCTCCTTCTAAACCACGGCACTGATTTCAACCAAACTTTGCACACTTATTAAATAAAACTAGGGTAAGATTACTGTCAACTTTTTTAAGCGCTAAAGTTAATTAAACAGTCAGTTAATTAAAAAGTAACCGAAACCGTTTTTCCGCTGTAAGTTCAGAGCAAATTATCCCCCGAAAATTATTTTTATACCATCTTAAAGTTCATAATTTTACCTTTTTAATGATATCAATTTTATATTTGTGACATTTTTCCTTCGATTTGTATTAATTTTTCAAAATTTTAAAAAAAGTTGACACGCAGACGATTTTAAAATAAATCAAATTTAATGATACTATAATTGATACTAATGAGTTGCTAGGCAATGGTGTAATTACTTTGCCATTATTTTTTCTGTTTATTTTTTTTCAAATATCGTTTGGCAATGTTTTCATTGGTTCTTAAAGAATTCTAAAGCTTATTTAATTAGATTAAAAAATCGCTGCAGTTCATATCACCTGTCATTTTTACCTGCGTTTCCGAAGAAATAATAAATCCTTAATAATATATTAAATGAGAAAGTGTGTCTGTCTGTTTGTTACGCTTTCACAGCCAAACTACACGTGGAATAACTTATTTTGAATGTCAAACATCACGTGATCATAAAGAAAGCCACGATTATGTGATCTTTCAGAGAAAATAAACAAATACTTTATTAATGGAATAATAAATGTAATTACTCAACTCGACGCTTGATTTTCATTTTTCGAGTTTGCAGTCTATTTAATTTTAGTGATTTATACTTTTCCATATCAGATTTTATTCAAGAAGCTGTCGATAAATTGACGCCGGGACAGAAATCTATTGATAGATATAATATAGCTGCAAGAGTTTTTAGATTAAAATTTAGAAACGAAAGTTTATTATAACTAAAGGAAAATATGCGACGATATAATATTTTGTTTTATGTATTCTTTTAAATGGTAGAAGTGGATGACATATAGCATGATGGATGGTACACAGATTATAAGGGCCTGATGATACCATTGAGTACAATGATGTAATTTACAGTAACGGAGAATATATGAGGAATAGAGAATGGTTGTTGAATTAGTAATTTTGGTACTGATTAATGAAAGTTTAGGTCAGATAAATAAAAAAAAAAATATATGTTACAAGTAAAATCATATTCTGTAGAGTTCTTGAACTCCTTAGAATTGTCAGGGGTACCTTCCGACAAGCTGATATTAAAAGTTGGTGTGCCAGTGCTATTGATACGTAACCTCGATGTACCGAGACTGCGCACGGTTACAAATTGCACACCTAGGTCCAAACGTCGTGAGAGTGTTTAAAAACGAGAGAGTGTTTTAATTTCACGCATTCCGATAATACCGAAGGATTTACCATCCAATTTCAAAAGGTAGGCTCAGGGCCAGACACTCAAAGGAGCAGGCGTACATTTGGAAAACCATATTTTCCCCATGGGCAACATATATGTGGCATGTTCACGTGCGTCCAGACCACAAAACCTCTACATCCGTGCAAAAAACGCAAAACAAGAAAACCTAGTATACAAAAGTGTGTTAGCATAGTTAAACAAATTACCTAACTATAACAGCAAACTCTCCTGTTAGTCGTCCAATAATGTATTATCAACCGTCAAAACTTTTAATTTTCCCTTTCAACATGTAACGAAACATTTACAGAATAACATTTATAGAATTTAAAAAATTTAATACGCACGAAGTCGCGGGTTACAGCTAGTAGTGCATAAATTGAAAACTCTTCGTCACTGAATCATTTGCCTCTGATTTGAAAAGGAATAAAAATAGTAGGTAAATTTGTTTTGCCACATGCTTCAATGAAGATGAATTACACCATCACCATTCGAGATTAGTTTTCTATGGCACGTGACGTCTAGACAATTTTAAAAACAGACAGTGTAATTGCTCTTAAAGCCGAAATAAGATTTTAATCCAGCGATTCGGAGTTAATCAGGCATATTTTGAGTTCGTTCTATTTTATTCTTTTATGCCAAAAATGAGCGTATCATTAAAAACATTTTTCATTAGCTAGATGTGATCTTAATGCGCTTTGAATGCAGTCTGCAAAAGCACTAAATACAGATTTCCCCGCAACCACACAGACGTAAAAATATAAAAAGTTAAATTTTACTCTCGACGTTTAATAATTAAACAAAACTCTTAGTTGAAGTTTCGCTGTCTCAGTTCTTGACTCTATCCTCTTTTAACGAATAACCATAATTATGTATATAAAAAGTAAAACTTTTTATGATTGATTTTGCAAGGAATCCGAAAAGACTGTTTATCTTTATCGAACCATGAGAAATAACAATATATACCAAGCAATGGAGTGTGTGCGGTTGGGATAAAGGATTTTTCTTGGCTTTTAAAATAATGCGGAAGTGATGACAGCAGGTTGCGGACCATTAGTGGAGCAACAGTAACTTTATTCTTTTGTCGGCAGTAAATAGCAAAATACTGCTGGAAGGCAAAATTCTTTTCTTTCGATCGTGTTTCTTTCAGAGCAACAATTTATAATCCTGGCGTAAGTTGGTCAGCGAAGCTTGAAATCTACCGCTCTTGCTCTTACTCTAGACGAGAATATTTCTTTTTTTCTTAAAACTTTTTTCATCTATGTCTAAGATGAAAGTGAGTTTGAAGTTGTACTTAAAAAAATAATGTTACTCCGATGATACTCAAAATGATTAAAAATAAAATGACACTGTGATGTATTTTAGCATAGCATGAATAATCGTGGAGCCTTCTTTATCAAAAATAATATATTTATTGAACGTCTTCCACAGCACAAACATGTAAAACAAACACATGCATTTACATCACGAACGTTACATCACTGACTGACATCACTGACCGACGTCGAATTCCATCTTCAATCCTCCTATTATTCTCCGTTGCTAGGCAACGTTAGCGAAAGACAATATATCGTTGCCAAACTATTTTTATAACTTTTAGAAAAGAATTAATGACAAACGATTTTTTTAATTAATTTATTTTACAGCCAAACGATATTTTTAAATTAATTTCTTTTATGACCAAACGATTTTTTTAAATTAATTTCTTTTATGACCAAACGATTTTTTTTTAAATTAATTTCTTTTATGACCAAACGATTTTTTATCTAATTAATTTCTTTTCTTTAAATATTTTAATAATTCCACAAATATATATTTTTTTATTCGTTACGAATATTACAATTCACAAGAAAATAAGGTTTAGATGAGTTCAAAAAATTGATTTTTTATAGAAAACCTCTTTACATCTCCCTGAGGTATCTTTTCCCCCCCACTTAATCCAATAAAACTATAATTCAAATCTAAAGAGGCATTTTGCTACCATAAGTTGTTTTTGAATTGAAATGGTAAAAAGAAAAATGAATATAAATTTTTTCTGATATTCTTTTTCTTCATCCTAATGCTTATATTGTTCAGTCGTTGAGGTTATAGTGTTATGCATTCGGATTAAAAAGAATTTTTTTTTAGTATTCATATATAATCATATTTAAACACACAATAATATTTCACCATAAATCCATTTATGTTTAAAGAGTTTTTTAGGAAGAGAATTTAATTGATTTAATTTAATTAGCACTGGGGCACATTAGGGCTGAAAACAATCAATTTTTTTTCATGTCGCTATGCCGCTGGAAAGTTGCGAATTGTTGAGAAATAAAACTAGGAAAAAAATTAATTAAGTTGATTGATACTTTCCTGTCCCGCACCGACCTTAAAAGTAATAACAAATGGCAAAATCGACTGTTTTTCATTAGTTTTTAAAATTTTTAAATTCTTCTGAAACTCCTTGCGTACCATTAGTAGTTAAATTCTCTACTTGATTATTTTATTACTTTTGTTATTTTTAAGAAGTTCTCAACTTCTTAAAACTAATAAATTTTATTTTATCAAAATAGGTCTATAACTTACTCTCACAGATTTCCTTCAAAGTTAATAAAAAATTCGAGAAATTACTTAAAAAATGCAATTTTTAGTTCTAATCATCACCATAATCTTCAAACATCATCTTGTAGGTGAAATGCCACAGGTCGGTCCATGCGCATAGCAAAAGATTATTTATGTCTAACAAAACATCAAATGTATGTATTTTCTTTGTTTAGGATAATCCATTGCAAAACTAAGCTCCAAAACTAGAATATTATTTGTTAGTTTAGAACGTATGTATAGAATATAGAAAAGAACACGTTTTCTTAAGAAAGCACTTCAGCTACTAAAACATCTTTATGTCTATTAAATGTTTTGCATGGTATTTTGTACATTCTTCTCATCAGATGGTACTTGGAGGTCTGATATAAGAGAGAATTCTGGAAATACAACAACAGTGTCAACAGATATTAATTAACATCATGATTATAGTGGGGTGGATTAGCCTGTTGATCACTTTTTCTCAAATCTCGGAATTAAGCTAGACACCGGAGATAGTGCAAAACATTTACGTATTAATTTGCAACAGCTACACTTGATGTCGCGATCTATGAAATTGCATTAAAAATGCAAATTAAATTACGAAAATATTACAATACTACGTCCCAGTGAGGAAGTCGGAATTCCCCAGAGTGTCGAGATGCGCACTTTGGCAATCACTGGCATATATACAGGTAGGCTAATTAACCGTGTTTAGTAAGTTTCCGTAAAGATAGATGGCAGCACGAAACAGTCTTGAGTAGGTTACGCAACGATTCCAAAAATCCACATTTTAGCTCCAAAAGTCCAAAAAAGCCACATCCGTAAAAAGTGGCCTCCAAGAAAAAAAATTCATTCCTGGCAGCAAAAACATATCACATGAACCACTTGTGAATCCGCAATGTGTCTTTCTTCCACCATTGCACATTAAACTCGGTTTGATGGAAATATTTGTAAAAGCTCTGGACAGAGAATGAGTGGCTTTCTTGCATCTCAGGAATAATTCAAACATTTAAGTGATGCAAAGGTAAAAGGTATTGGCCCACAAATTAAAGCAGTCTTTCGTGATGAAGAGTTTGAAAAAAAACTGTCAGAAGCAGAAAAAACAGCCTGGCTGGCATACAGGTCAGTGTGCACACATTTCCGTGGGAATAAGAAAGCTGAAAACTATGAATATCTTGTTGGTGACATGGTGAAATGCTTTCGTGCTATAGGTTGTATAGGTCATTAAAACTACACGTTTTGGACTCACATCTGAACTTCTTTCCTCAACACCTTGGCGCAATTAGTGATGAGCATGGGGAAAGATTTCACCAGGACAACTCTATGTTTGAAAAGCGTTTCGGTGGACGATGGAATCGAAGTATGCTAGCTGAATATTGCTGGTCTGTTATCAGGGACACACAATCAGATGCCTACAAGAAGAAGCGGCCAAAAAAAAATCTGTTTAGTGTTTGTGTTTTCTATAATCAAGCCTCTGTTATATTTTTCTGTAACCAATTTGTATAAATATAAGAAGTATGTCTCCTACAAAAACGGTACGTGATGGACCAATTTGGTTTTGATATATGAATCAAGCACCTTTTGTTTATACAGAATCACATAGTTTCATATAAAGGACAGAAAAAAAAGTTCAAATTTGTTGTACAGTGTTTCTCCAACGTCTCATGCGAGTATATTGGAAGACTTTTCTTGCATCTGCTCGGGTCATAGAGCTTAAGCGGGACTTTCTTTTCTAGGCCACTCATTTTTTTTGGAACACAGCATGCCAAACCCCTTCGTCAATGTAAAAAACTGATAATAATTGGAGTAGACGGAGGGAGAGCTTGGAAATCCAACATCGCTGGATTTCCATTTATCCCACTGGGCCATAAAATTGAAATTTAAACCCTCGAAGCGGGAGAATGCACACACATACACACACGCACGCCCACGTACACACACACGCACGCCCACGTACACACACACGCACAAAAGCATTATAAAATAAATAAATTTTAGCAAAAAAATTGAAGACACCAGTTTTTGTAGCTTTTGTGGGTATTTCATATTCTTGCAACTGAGGTTATTTACAATATTTTAAGTTCTTAATTTTGATGACATGCCATATTTATTAAAATGAAATAGTTTATTTTATTTATATTATTAAAAATATATCAATACCTTTTACGTATGTTATTTATAGAAAATGATTATAAATATTACTTTCTTTCCGAACAACATCAGGCAAAAATTATTGGTAAATAAAAACTTTTTTATTCAGAACATTCTATCAGCATCCCATATTTCTCTTTAATCAGATATTTCCATAATAATAAAAGTCATTTTTTATGTTTCTATTTATTATTTATGTTTTACAATGAATGTTTTCCATAATCTTCACCATCGCAGTATAAAATATTTACATTTCTAGACATTTGTCATGACGGCTGCGAACTCTCTCCCAATATTGAAGTATTTCAAAATACTGAACTTATCTTTTAAAGACAATTGTTTCTTTAATCTCATACACAATATAATAGAAAATAAGTGAAAATATCCGGACGCACTCATAAGATTCTTTTACGTGTTACCAGAAGCAAAGGAGCACTATAACGTAAGAAACATTTAAGAAATTGATTCGGCAGATATACGTTTGGGGAGCAAGCCGTTAAATGTCCATTTGTTTAACGCACATGATATATCAAAAAAGAATCTGAAGAAGCTGAAAAAACATAAATGTAACCATTAACAAACCTCCAACTTGAAACCACGACAGCAAATGATGAAGAATGGCCGGCCGTCACGCATTGCAAAGGTGGGCTTCTTTGCTATAATAAAAGGGGCTATTTAGTGGTGCACCGCGTTCTGCGCCCTAGCAATCGATGAAGTTGAAAGATTTGACCTTGCTTGGCTTTCATGGTTTTGTATTCCAATACTTCTCAATCTGTCTCCCAATTGAATCCAGGATTCAGCTGTTTCCTTCCATCGTCGTACTCGAGGTAATTGCCGAGGGGAGGGAGTTTAAAAATATAATAAATACCATCAAATATAATAATAATCATTTTTGCCTGTTTTATCTGACAGTATATCTCAATATGATTGGCTTAACACTTTGACTACTAAGAGTTCTCAAAATCTGAGTACAACTGTATACGGAGATTTGCTTACTAATTGATCCTGTGGGATGGATTCGTCCTCCCCGTTCCTCGTTATCTCCTCACTACGAGTGGAGGGAGATATGAATGGCGGGCCTTTCATCTCTTTTCTCTTACCCCTAACGGTCTTTTTAATGACTACCCGCCCAACTGCCTTCTCCCCTCTTTGGGAACAGCAACCGACCTAAATCCGTCCCACTAGTGTAGAAGTCGCATGGCCGGTTACGGATGGCTTAGGAGTCAGAGTGTTAATAAGAAGATAGATCAGCAAGTATCAAAGAGAAATTTTTAAAATTTTTAATACCTTTCTTTACTAGCTGGTATGTGAATCCAATTGCATTTCATTTTGAAAAAAATACAATGGAACAGGACTGTTCTGTATTTAACTATCGTTAAGTCACCCCACGTACTTTTTAGTACAATTCAAGCAACTAACTAACATGCATGAAATTATGATATTTCTCAAAACACAAATTCCATAACAGAAACTTTTAAGAATATTCTAGATCTATTTGTCTATCTTTTTAAACGAATTTCAAACATTTGTATTATTCCAATTCAGAAGAGAAGTTTGTTGAACAGCGGATATCAGTATCAAGTGAGTAAACAACATGAAAACTGACCACGATATCAAATATTTCCATTTTTAGATAGACTTTCAGTCGATTATTTTTCCAACAAACCGCTGTTTCACGAAAAACATTCTATCTTACACGAATCATGTAACTAAAAATGATTCTCCATTAGAAATGGAGATAACTAATTTATTATTTCAGTATTTCTTCCTTTCAGGAAAATATTAAACTTTCTATTCAGATGAATAGATAAAATGTTAAACATTTTATTCTTAAAAGAAATATGCTTTGTTGTATTTCTCATTTATTAGTTTTCAAGAGCCTAACTACAACAGTCTTTTTAGGTTCTTAAAAGGCTCTGGTATAAGAAGTTTCAATCCATTAATTTTTATCATCAATTCCATTTTCTTGTAAGTGTCCCTGAAGATTAATAGAATCTGAAATTTCTTTAAATATTTAAAAAGCTAGAATACAAATTTTATTGTTTAATTATTGTTTATTTTATTGTCTTAACCTTTAATACAGCTTTACCTTTGTAAAAATTTGTACAGTATACTCTCTATTATTCGTGCACCGATTATCCGGTTTGCGGATTATTCGTGCTCATTCCGAACTAACAAAAAATTTAAAGATAAATATTTTCACGCTTATCATGCATGTAAAATCGATGTTGACGCTCGATAGAGAGATTTATTCGGTGAAACCAGTGAGCCGTAACGGCAGAGGCTAAAGAATAGATTTTTCTTTCTTCCTCCACGTGCAATCTCCACCGGTTCAACCCCTAATTTTCCGAGAAATGAATCGTCCTCTTCCTGCTAGCTCATTCTCGTACTAAAACGCTTCTCCCTGACACGTCATTCTTTAACTCCATCGTCCTCTTTCACTTTCGGATGTGTTCCTTTAATTTTTGCGTCTTGTTTATCGTCAGTCAGTAGCGTGAAATTTTTTACTAGTAAAAATGAGTGGTGTGAAACGAAAACGAAACGTTTTAAATGTGAAGCAAAAATTAGAAATCTTTCAAAAACTCGATGATGGAGAATAAGCTAGTACTGACGCAGAAGATGTACTAAATGAGGAAAATACAATTTCTCATTCTGCTGCTCTACAATTTGTGGAAACTTTTTTAGATTATACGGGACAAAGAGAATTTGATTACGCTGACATTACTGCGGTTCGTAAAGTATGTGTCGATATACGACAAGAGATGAACAAAGAGCATTGCCGATTTTGTTAAGCAGTAAATGTTGAAAGGAAAATTCCTAGTTTGATGTTATACAGCATGCAAATGTAAGTAATTTTTATATTTTTGTACTGATGCTGATTTTTTTCTTTAATAAAAAGGATTTTTCGGATTATCCCTGTTTTTCTATTGTCCGTGCGATCCCTCCCGGTGATTAACCCGGATAATCGGGATTGCACTGCATAATAACGTTATCTTTAAGGTTTTCCACAACGAAACATTAACCACTATGTTAAAGCAAAAAAGTAAGATTAATTTTTACGGCTTGGAGAGCTTCAAATTTCAACACAGTTTCAAAAGATTATTGCATGAAAAAAGAATCTAAGAGAGATTTTAAAGATTCTATAATGAGTTTTACACACAATATTAAAACTATTTATTAATTAACTAAAATTATTATATTAGGACTAAACATTAAGAAATTTCTTCTTACCAGTATAAAGAACATGAATTTGTTTGTTTTCATTTTAAAACCCTGCAATTCATTTTTTTTTCTTTACTTTTTATTAACTCTTCATACTGTAAGACTGATTAATATTTTGTTCCTGAAAAATCTCTCAATTTGTATCGGAAATTGCATATTTATGATTCTACTGGTATCCATCATCAATTAAATTTTTAAATTGCGCGATTATCTTTCATTAGTTAAATTTTGATAATAATTTTCTTTCAACTGTTTTTTCTATTAACGTATCTTTGTTGGTACTTTTTCACACAAACTTTCCCTTTCTATTCGATGATTCAAATAAAGGCATTTTTTTAAAGTAACCAAAATTTATCAATAATTATTTTTGGAATTAAGAATGTTAAATATTTTAATTTTATCCTTACGATTTTTTCTTAAGGAAACTTTAAAAGTCTTTTAATTGAAAATATTTTGTTTAGAACTTAAAACTCTTGGAAAACGGAAGTTCCTAATACTAAAATCTGAATGCTCTTCATCCAACAGCAATTCGGGATGTATTCAAAATTTTTCCTTTACTAATGTTAAGACATAATAGAGAAAATACTTATAAATGTCTTTGAGAAACAAATTCAACTCACAAAAAAAGTGTTTTAGAAACACTTTTTATTAATAAATGATGTAAAAAAATTCAACATGCGCACTAATGTTTTCATTTAAGAGCTAAATATAGAGTTATCTGTTTTTATCTACTTCAAAGTTATGATTCCATCTGCACCTTCTCCACGACTAAGACCTATGAGACAAACGGCCATCCGCACTTACGACCATAAAAAAAGTAAATTTAAAATTACAGGTTGTATCTTTACTTACATACAATCGAGTACATAATATTCATCTTTTACATTATGCACAATAATTATACAGAAACAGGCTAAATTTTTTTATGAACAATTGTATGCCATTTGAATGATGTACAATTTGAATCGTATGCCATTTGTATGTACAATTTGAATTATATGTCATTTGTATCTACAATTGCATTCCATTTGAATGATGTACAATTTGAATAGTATAAAATTTGTATGTACAATTACATGCCATTTGAATGATGTACAAGTTGAATTATATGTCATTTGTATGCCGTTTGAATGATGCACGATTTGAATCGTATGACATTTCAATGATGTACAGTTTGAATCGTATGACATTTCAATGATGTACAATTTGAATCGTATGCAATTTGTATGCACAATTTGAATTTTATGTCATTTGTATGTACAATTTCTGTAAACCATTTGAATGAAAATAGTATTAAAAATAGAAATCCGATTTACAACAACTCGACTTGCGATCTGTCAGTTGGAACAGAACCAGGACGCAAGTCGAGGAGACCCTATAAATAATATACAAAATTTATAACTGGATTTATTTGGGACGTTAATGCAAAATATTTAAGAATTACTATCAATAAATATAGTAAAAATGGTTTACCTAAAGAGTCGTCATAGATTCTGTCAATTTTAAAACAGTTATTATCAAATATGTTCAGGTACATTCAGCAGCATACCATTCAGTACATACAGAGGTGGTTAAGCTCTTAACTAGTTTTCCCAGGCGCCATACGTGCATCGAATTATTGCAATTTTAAACTTACACATTAAAACAAAGTTCTTTACAAACCTTATAACTTAGTAGAAAAATGACATGGAAAGCATAAACATTTGAACTCTAAATTAGGTTCTCAGTTGGACTCAAATGGCAAATCATTCCCAAAATAGAAGGTGCTATTGAATTATATTGTTAAGAAAATAAACCAGTAAAAAGTAAAATTCATGATTATTTTCTATAATAATCGATATATATTAACTTTTAGAGTCATATTTGAATTCGATGGTTAACACTTAGACATGCATTTCCTCTTATGGGGGATTTTTATTATTATCAATTGGATTTGCGCAGTAATCAATTCATATCCTTATTAAATATCTGTCACATTGAATGTTGACATGCGATAACAGTGAATTTGCTTCTGCCAAAGAGATTTTAATATAAAGTTTGTAGATCTCGATAAGACACATAATTTCATCGCCGTAATTTTTTATTCTTCAATTTTTCGTTAATTTGTAGGATCAGAGTGTTTTAAGATATTTTATACAGTGGGTTCAAAACTTTTATTTTGTTGATGATTCTACATTTCAAATCAGGTTAACTCTCTATTGTGTTATATTTCATTTATGAAAATCTTTTTACAAACCATCCGTTTCTCTTATTCAGTGAATGGAAAATAAATATTTAAATGTATCAACATGCGCAATTTACATAAAATGAGAAATAATTTAAAAACCAGAATATAGTCGTTTCTTTGAAAATTTGGCTATCGTTAAACTTGCATATTTTCGTTCTTACAATCATTAATCAGTTTCGAACACTTTGTTTTCACAACAGTAGACAATCTTGGCTTTCAGAAAAGATTTATTTTAATTCAATTAATCGTTGTTTAACAGGGACTTCAGAAACGATGGTGCAGAAGCTAAAATAAGAATCTTACTATTGTCTATTCACATGGTCCCAAAATTATTATTCAAGATTTTTCCGAGACCTGTAGTAGAAATTATGTTCCTACAAAACATCTATCACTCTTTTTTATTCAGATCTTCTGGTTGTTAATCATCTCTACATTTTCTAACACTTGAATTTGACACTTTTAATCGTTGAGTGGTTTGTCAACTTTACAATTTTTCTCGTTAAGTGTAATTATTTATGAAGCTTTAAGAGGTGATAGTTCTTCATTTTTCCCTTTAATTTGTAAAAATAAAAAAGAAAAAGATAAACGGGAAAGTAACATATAATAAGATCCATGAATAGACGGTTGTAAGTTTCTGACACTAGGTGTACCGTTTAAAAACACGGAAGTTGGTTGGAAAGAAATGGAAGAGAAGTAATAGCAGTGCTTTAATCAAAGTAATGGCCATGGTAGTAACTTCACATTTTCCCCTTCTATCAGGTAAGTTGCGGGTTTCCCATCTATCAGGTAAGGTGCGGGTTTCCCATCTATCAGGTAAGGTGCGGGTTCCCCACCAATCAGGTAAGGTGCGGGTTCCCCATCTATCAGGTAAGGTGCGAGTTCCCTATCTACCAGGTAAGGTGCGGGTTTCCCATCTATCAGGTCCATCCCATTTGAACTTTGCTTCTTGGAGGCAAATCAGTTTGTGATCTACCGAGACACATTGTCTCACCTTGAGAAGTGCTGTTGAGATAGTGTATGGGACATTGACCGGAACAAGTGAAAATCGGATGGCGCAAGGTCTTGCGAATATAGCGGATGGGATAATACTTCCCAGGCAAGAACTTTAACGCGTTTTTCACTGATTTGGGCATGTAGTGATGCGTTGTCATGAAGCAAAATCAACTTGTCGTGTGGGCCAGCCCATTGTCGTAGTTGGACGATCAATGTGTCATTTAAATTTACGATTTGTTATTGGTAATGAGTGCTATTGACCGTTTCATTGAATTTCGAAAGCTCATGATTCACTACACCCTCCAGATCTCACCAAATACACAGCATTGTCTTCCATCCATATAGTCGTTTCTTAAATAATTTAAACCAGCATTCATACGAATCTTGCGATGGTGTACTTTCACCGTACTCATCCCGCAGTATGCGATTACTTTCAGCCGTACTTTTCTTCACAATAAAGTAATGAAGTAAAATTTCTCGCAAATGCTCTCTTTCGGCACGAACGTCACCATGGCTTTATATACAAATATCACCCCTATGCACAACTTTAGAACAACTGACTTCTGCAGTTGTGAAGCTTGTTCTCACTACTTCCATGGCATCCGTGGAACAAAATCCGCATTATTAACCACTACACCTAATACATACATATACGTCGAACATATGGAAAAAAGCAGGCCACTATTTTCAGAAAATAATAACTATCAAAATGAACTTTAAATACTAAAATAAAACCAGAAATGCCATCTAAAACATTGGAAATACAAAGATTATATATATTCGGCTGTTTGACCAGAGAGAGCATATGGAAATGGAAATTAAGAAATTGAACAATTAACTCTTTGAATATCGTATGCTTCCTCCTATAAATTAATATTGTTAAACTCTTAGAAAAAGTACGTTTCTTGAGAGAAAATAATTATGGAAGAATAAACTTTTTCAAGTTCGCTCCATCAAATAAAATTTTAAGCTCTAACCTGCTTGTTGTGCACACATATGATGAATTTTAAATTCTGTATTTGTGGAAATAATAGTTTTAAATGCTTTCTTATCTGTTGCATATAGGGGTAGAAAACAAAGTTCGCCTTTTCTGGCTGACAAATGATATCTTCATTTCATTATTTATTCTCCAGCCACAAGAACGCAAGTAGTATCACATTTTTTTTTTTTTATAAAAGTAGATTTGAAACTAGAAACTGGATTAGGCAAAGTTCATATTTCAGTTTTTTAAAGTAAACTTTAGAAAACAGGCCTAAAAATCCATCGTTTTTTAATGCATTTCTAAGATTTAGACAAATAATATTTCAGTGTTTTAGGCCTTACGGCGTAACTGATTGCAAGAAAATGTCAAACTTTTTATATTTAGAAATTCGCAATAACTTCATCCCCTGAAGAAATGTTATTGTGCTTTTATTGCGTTTTTCATTTCACGTTTAATACTCTTTCATTTTACGATTTATACTCTCTCTCTCTCCATATATATATATACATTATTTTCGTTCCTTTTTAAATAAAAAATTTTTAATTAATTTTACTTACTAACCCTTACCCAATAAGATCCTAATTTTAATAATTACCCTCTTATTAATTAAATAAAAATTCATATTTTAAGATAGCATATCTAGGAAATATGCACGACCTTTCAGGTTGCTATAAAGAGCGAGCCTGCTAGAAGGTTAACATAAAGGTTATTTAACTTAATCGAACTCTTTTTACACGAGCTAGCGGTAGGAATTATATACTTATATCGTTGAATGATTTTCTGCTTAAATTTATTAGAAGGTCATGGGGTACGAACGATCGCAAATTCGAGATCCGATCCAACGAAATATATGACTTGTATGTGGTTCTTAGTGAACGTTAAATTGAGAGATTGTTAATTCGTTGGTGTGGTGTGGAAGCTTAAATAGTTGGATGTTGGGCCATATGCCGCTCTCGCCGTGTTATCACAGTTTAAAAACATGAAAGGCCTCAAAAATATCCCTCTCATATCGTTAAGAGGAAATTCATTAATTAATTAACGGAATTTAAAACAACTGAGAGTTTCTTTGAGGCAAAGATAAAGAACTCTGATGCTCGAAAACCGAAATCCCTTTGGGTTATTTAATATCTAAGTATCTGCAGTCATACCATTAAAGTTAATTTCATAAATTATGAAAAATTATTTTTATTTACGTTATTTGTTTTACGAAATAACATAATTCTGATTGTTTTCACTGAAATTTAAAAGTGCATAAGTTGAAAACTCTTCGTCACTGAAATCATTTGCCTCTGATTTGAAAAGGAAAAAAAAAAAACGAGTAGGTAAATTTATTTTGCCACAAATTTCAATGAAGATGAATTACACCATCACCATTCGAGATTAGTTTTCTATGACACGTGACGTCTAGACAATTTTAAAAACAGACAGTGTAATTGCTCTTAAAGCCAAAATAAGATTTTAATCCAGCGATTCGGAGTTAATCAAGCATGTTTTGTGTTCGTTCTATTAGGTAGATTCCTTATAGGAACTCTACCTATTGCAATGGTTCTCATGACACAACTTTCGGAAAATTTCTGCAGATCTTCTCCGATCATGACCCCTAGAACAAAAAACCACCCTTCGTTAAAAAGTTTATATATATATATATATATATATATATATATATATATATATATGTATAACGCTTTTTCCCATGTTATCTTGTGAACACGATAACTGGAGTAATTTTGATGTAAATTTAACCATCTTGGGATATGTTGTAAGGATAGTGAAAATCTCGGTTGAGTTCGTAGATGGGCTATTCAGCTCAAAGGGGGTGGAAATGGTGGGGGGTGGAAATTTTCCTTTTCCCATAATTCCTTTACAAATGAAAATAGAAAGAAAATTCAAATGAGGCAAATTATTGCCTTATCATAACGAACAATTTTTGAATTTAAACTTTTTAGATAGCTACAATTGCGTAGAAGTTATGAGCTGAAAAGTGATTTTCCCCCTCTTCCCCTCCTCTCCCCCTAAATTAAAATGTCTTTCAACCTATGCATGTTACCCCTTGTTGGAAAGCTCTCGTCATTTGCAGTTTCTTCCACCCTCTTTCATTCTTGTAGCTCCAATACTTATGAGAATAGAGGGCTAAATGTTCTTTTCCTTATTATTATTA